>BQNB010005495.1:19824-96960 GCA_026074375.1 Tanacetum coccineum | reverse complement strand
AAGGGTACCCTTGATTTTCTGTCACTAACAAGGTGTGATGGGTTTTTCATAGCGTAGGGTGCGTTTGGTTTTGATAGCACCGTTAGGGTGCATTCGGGTTGCAGCCAGACCCACATGGGTACGTTTGGTTCTGTCATTAACGACGAGTAGGGTGCGTTTGGATCTGCATTTAAAGACACACAAGGGTGTGTTTGTTTCTGCATATAACTAACCCGAAAGGGAGTTAGGTTGTTACGTTTTAACAGCCCGAAAGGGTGTTGTTTCTGCGTGATAATAAGCCCGAAAAGGGTGTTCTTTTTCGCTGTTTGAACTACCGCATAAAGTGCGTTTGATTGGTTTAACTGCACCTAGGGGTGTTTGGTTTTGGGGTTAACAGCAGCCAAACAGGCTGTTTGGTTCAGCCATTAGGGTGTGTTTGGTTCAGCCGCTAGGAGCGTTTGGTTTTGCGTTTTTAAACAGCACATTAGGTTGGGGTGGTTTTTTCTCTATCTGTAGTAAATAATTGTCTAGTTAGATATAAATTAAAACGTGTATTTTGCAACACGGATTGATTGAAAAGTGAAAAACATTGAGTTTTGTAAAAATGGAAAACGTTTTATAAGCGAATAAGTCATGCCGAAATTTCTATAAATTTCTATACTTAGTAATTTTCACTATAATTTCTATTATTTTAGAAACCCGATGAAAGGACGAAATTATATAGTCTTTAAGCTTATTAATTCGTAATTATACGATAACGGTAGCCCGGTAATTAAACGAAAACTATACTTTTACAAATGAGATAACTATTGTAGCTAAAACCGTCAAGGAAACAAAATACTAATTTATAAAATATTATTTTATAAATTCCCGACTAGAAGGTAAAATCATAACTTTTGTAAAAGCTTTACAAACATCGTTTACATCATTTGTAACTTTAAAACGTGTGTTTACTTTTATACGAGAACTGTTATTAATTAAATTGGTGATTTTCCGAACACGTGTCAAAATGTGTGTTTTAATTATTATTCTTGCGTCTCTTATATAGTACTTTCCTTATATATAATACATGCCGTGTATTATATACATTTTGAATTATTCTTTCGGTTGTTTGCCTTTGTTATATAATTCAAGATATGAATTATATACTTGTTCGATTTTTCATATGTAATATATATGGAATATATTACATACTTTGTGTTTACTTTTCGATGTAATTTATTTAACCAATCACCAAACTATTATAACTTGAAATCTAAATCTTTTTATCAACGTGTCGCGTTGATGTGACAATCCATCCCAAATACATTATTCTAGGCTAGTGGGTCTTAGCCGTTAAGATAAACTGCAACTTCTTGGTCGAGCCGTTCCGGTTTCCATTCGTGTTATTCTTAATATGTGCATTTCTGCCAATCGTTCTTCTACGCCGAGGTTAGTTTATACCCCCTCTTTCACTTGTTTTAAAATTACTTTACAAATCCCGGGGGGAGAATACATGCTCATTACAACTTGTTTACATACTTGTTTACATACCCATACTTATACTCATTTACAAACTCGGTTACTTAATTGATATCACACTCTTTCTACTTATGGATTTAAGTATTTAAAGCTGTTTATGAATACAATGGTTATTTCTTCATTGGACACAAGTGTTTTCGGTTATCATCTCCTGTTTACGTGTTGCCTAAGTAGCGATTAGACCACTCTCTTGCCCGAACTATCATGAACCGTCAATTGCTTGACCGACTGTACTGGTTAAGTAAGCGTGAATGTTATAAATAGATCTATTGGGACTAATTATCCCTATCCGGGTGAGTAGCGCTCACTACCCACGGGGCTCCCGATAAACGGATATATATCATGTCAAATCTCATTGGGTGTCTTGGTCAGACACCGGTAGGGCAGAATACACTTGGCATATTATATGCTACACAAATTAGCTTCGGTGTCATGAGCTTAGCGCAACAGTAGATACATTTTATGTGATACTGTATCTGTTATAGTAGTCACATACATTTTGGAAATCTTGTGGTCCACACTACTTTGTTGAACATTACTGATTACTAAACACTTTTCATTATACTGTGGTGAAGCAGTAGACACTATACTTTTTCGGTTCTACATTTACACTTACATTTTTGGCGACTATTATAAGGATTGAAATGGTCATGCATACTTTATAAATCTTTTGATTTCAACATTTACATATACAAAAATCTATGAACTCACCAACTTTATGTTGACACTTTTAAGCATGTTTTTCTCAGGTGAATTAGATGCTTGGCTTACTTGATGTGCATTGGAGTCTAAATTGACAAGATTTTATTCATGAATTTTTACTTACATACAAATGATCAAATCTCGTTTTATTGCTTTCAAGCTTTTCATTGTGATGCGGTTATGGGACAAATGTTATATCAATTTCAAGAAAATTAACGAGATTACTTTTCAAACGACACATTTAGAGTTCGTTCTCTTGTATCTTGTGTTGTTGTATTATGAAGTAACACTCCCGAACATATTTCCGATGCGACACATTTTTGAGGGTGTTACAGATTGGTATCAAAGCACTGGTTATAGAGAACTAGGTTGCATATTTTACCCTAGACTATAACCGTTTTCACAAACATTGCATCATATCAAATATTTTCAAAGTGCATACACACTACTTGCTTACTTGCTTACATTACTTGTTACATTAAGTGGTTACATGACATACATATATATAATATATATGCTTGCATCCCTTTTGCGTATATCATACATTTATTTATATAAGAGTTATTTATATAAATATCAGGACATTTCTTAAGACATTGTGAGTTGCACAATGGTCTCACTTCGTTCTCAGACATTGTAAGTTAAACAATGGTCTCTAAAAAATATTTTTTTTACTTTATACAATATCGTATTACACGAAAGCCGTCATAATTTTGTTTACATGGAATTATGTATGAATCTAAGTATTACAAGTCTTGTATAGGAGGGGCTTGTAATATGAGGATTGATATGATAATTGACATGTTAACAAAACTCGTCACAGTTATGTTTACATGGGATTATGTAAGAATCTAATTATTACAAGTCTTGTATGGGCGGGACTTGTAATAGGAGGATTGATATGATAATTGCTATGTTGACTCGTTTATAATGACCTTTATCTCATTTACTTTAACTAAGTACTCATTAACTATCTTGAACTCTATGTCGATTTCCCTGATTGTTTTACTCCCCGTCTCCAAAGACGAGTTTTTAAACACTCGTTCCATGCTCATTAGAACAACTGCATTGTCATGTTATCCACCACCTTGAAGGTTAGGTGAGTATGCGTATTGTATAAGAAATTATTAAGTAGGATGATTTATAATCTCTTTATTTGAAAGGATTGGGACGCCTCTTCATTTAAATAAATAAATTATAAATCACCGAACCATAAGTTTATCAATATATTATTTACATAAATTGGGACGCTTCTTTATGCAAATAATGAATTATAAATGAATGGGCTTAATGGTATCCAATGTGACACGAGTATGAACTCGAACCCGAAAATCACCGAAATCTGTTAAAAAGGTCTAGAAACACAATTGTGCCTTACCACTCAGTAGAATCTTAAGACCTCACTTGGAACTACCTTATCTCATTCTTAAGTTATTACTTTTGCCGTTACAAATCCTTACAATCATGAACTGTTCGTGGAGCTAACCGACTTGTGCACACTTGAACTAATGGAGTTGATTCATCCTCGAACTAACGACCGAGTACCATATTCTGCCGTCTATCGTATAAGCTCTCCCGTGAGCTCCTCCCATTTGTTGAACTTTATTCTGGGGATATTGTTTCTCGAAATGTCCTTACTCTCTGCATCCCCTCACCATTTGTTATAGTTATTGTCGTTATGGTTGCTGTTGTTGGGTCCTGGAGTGGTCCCAGCTTGTACAACTTTATCCACTAGGTAATACAACCCCCCCTTAAACAGGATAAACACATGTTAATATAGTATTCGGTTGACTTATTCATTACAGACTAATAGTACACTAATTTAGGTTGCGATACATCCTGGTACTGCCAAGTAAGTTGAATACTTACATCCATTAGCCTCGTTCGTTATTAATCATCGAGCATTACGGATATCAGAAACGAGACTTAGTTACAATATTTTACGATATGATTGTTGGTGGAGCTAACGAATTGTGCATGACTTGAGCTAACGAGTTTGATTCTTCCTCGAACTAACGATGAGTCATATATTCCGCCGATCTATGCATAGCTCCCCGCGTGCTCACTCCCATTTGTGAACTTTATTTTGGTATTGTTTCTCTCGAAATATCCTACAACTATCTGCAATCCCATTCACCATTTTGTTATAGTTATTGTCGTTATGGTTGCTGTTGTTTGGGATCATAATAGAGCTAGTGGTCAGCTTGTACATACTTTATCAATAGGTAATGCAACCCCACCCCCTTAATCAGTAAAACACCGATCGACGATAAACATTAGTCTAAATATTCATTTCGGGCCACTAGTACGAAGACTTAGGTCGCTCGATTACATCTTAGTACTGCTCATGTATGTTGTTCACTTAAATTCATTAACTAGTATACGTTATTAATCATCGATAACATTACTATATATCAGGAATGAGACCTTGTCTTAAACATTTAAAACATTATATTAGACTCATACTCAGGCGATTCACTTTCTCCTTCGATGTTTTCACTATTATGAGACTTTCTTTATAACGCGTTTATATCTCAGTATAAGAACTGTAAATGATATTTATTTTTTTTGAGATACCTATTTTGATGGATTAAATATCCTGGTCAAACCTAGCCAAAATTTTTGGTATATTGAGAAAGTGTCGAAACATCGAATTTTGCTGAATAAAGTTATCAGCGTCTTGTTTAGAACTGGTTTATTAAATCTTAAATCTTTTTTTGGTCACACAGTAGGTTAACAAGAATCGAATCCCGGGACGGGATTCCTTTAAGGGGTAGGTACTGTAACAACCGGCAATTTTTGGAATTTTAAATGACTATTTTACCCTTTGACTTTTCGGGTCCGACTTGACTTTTTGACTTTTGATCTTTTATTGTCACATAAAAACGATTACCGCGTAACCGGTAATTTTTCGAAACATATTTAAATAATAAATCATATTTATTATTACATATCTCTCATGTGCAAATTTATTTTTAACTTATTTGACTTGAAAACGAGAAGATATAGGTTATTCCTAAGTTGACTTATCAAAAATGACCCGCTAAATCACGTTTTCACGACTCGGACTCTAAAGCAATTTGATGTAAAACAACATTTCGGACGACTTTTAGTTTTGCCCGAAAATGACTGAAATACCCTCGCAAAATTTTAAAAACGAGAACAACGCGTACCGACACAAAAATAATTAAATTATATTTAATTATCACTTTTTATTAAATAAAAATATTTAATAAATTATTTATCATATTATTCAGAAACGTTTGTTAAAAACGCAAATGTTAGAGTCAAAGTTGTATTTTTACGAACAAAGCTTACCCGAGACACCCAATGACTACCAAATAAATAATAAACATTTTAATTGAATTTTATAAAACGTTTATGAAAACTAGTCATGTAAATACCCACATTTCATGGAAAAATTATTCGGAACGCAATGGCGTAATTTTCGTGACTTGAATCGATCGTTAACTATCCTAAACGTGTCCCGAACTATTATATTACGAAAATTACACTTTTTGTCCATGTGAAAATAATTACACCACTAACCCTAGACTATGCTATACTTGACATTTTTTTTATGACTTTCAAATATATATATATACCTAAATATTAGGGTTTTCTCATTTGATATAACCTAGCATACACACTCCCTCTCCTCTACAAATATCCAGCGCCGCTCCGGCCAAACTCCAGCCAGCCGCCGCCGCTGCCATCATCACCCTCCTCCATCACCAACCACCTCCGATCTACAACATCATCACCGCCACGCCGCCACCTCAAATCCATCACATCTACCACGTCATCTCCACCACTGCGCCACGCCACCTCCACAGATTCACCACAAGGGTGCGTATGGTTTTATTAAGCACCAAAAGGGTGCGTTGATTTTTCATCAACATAGGGTGCGTTTGGTCTAAAAATGCCACAAGGGTGCGTTTGGTTGTTATAAACACCACCAGGGTGCATTTGGTTTAACAGGAATCACCAAAAGGGTACATAGGGTGCATTTGGTTTAGTATTAACCACATATGGTGCGTTTGGTTTAGCAGATTTTACCAAGGGGTGCGTTTGGGTTAACATAAGAACCATAAGGGTGCGTTTGGTTTAGCAAATTGCACCAAGGGGTGCGTTTGGGTTAAGAGAAACGCAATGAGGGTGTGTTTGGGTGAGCAGAAACAACCTTTAGGGTGTGTTTGATTTATATAAATCGACTAATCGACTAATAAATATATTGTAAGATTTTATAAATATAAAACTAGATCTAATAGTGGTTTAATGGTTAAATAGATGTGCTATTTATTATTTTGTTTAGTTTAGACATATATTGAAACTCGAGTATTTTGCAACACGGATTGATTGAAAAGTGAAAAATGTTGAGTTTTGTAAAAATAGGAAACGTTGTATAAACGAATAGGTCATGTCGAAATTTATATAAATTTCTACACTTAGTAAATTTCACTAAAATTTCTATTAGTTTAGAAACCCGATGAAAGGACGAAATTATATAGTCTTTAAGCTTATTAATTCGTAATTATACGATAACGGTAGCCCGATAATTAAACGAAAACTATACTTTTACAAATGAGATAACTATTGTAGCTAAAACTGTCAAGCAAACAAAATACTAATTTATAAAATATTATTTTATAAATTCCCGACTAGAAGGTAAAATCATAACTTTTGTAAAAGCTTTACAAACATCGTTTACATAATTTGTAACTTTAAAACGTGTGTTTACTTTTATACGAGAACTGTTATTAATTAAATTGGTGATTTTTCGAACACGTGTCAAAATGTGTGTTTTAATTATTATTCTTGCGTCTCTTATATAGTACTTTCCTTATATATAATACATGCCATATATTATATACATTTTGAATTATTCTTTCAGTTGTTTTCCTTTGTTATATAATTCACGATATGAATTATATACTTGTTCGATTTTTCATATGTAATATATATGGAATATATTACATACTTTGTGTTTACTTTTCGATGTAATTTATTTAACCAACCACCAAACTATTATAACTTGAAATCTAAATCTTTTTATCAACGTGTCGCGTTGATGTGACAATCCATTAGAAAACCCAAATACATTATCCTAGGCTAGTGGGTCTTAGCCGTTAAGATAAACCGCAACTTCTTGGTCGAGCCGTTCCGATTTCCGTTCGTGTTATGCTTAATATGTGCATTTCTGCCAATCGTTATTTTACATCGAGGTGAGTTTATAGCCCATCTTTCACTTGTTTTACAATTACTTTACAAACTCGAGGGGAGAATACATGCTCATTACAACTTGTTTACATACTCATACTTATACTCATTTACAAACTCGGTTACTTAATTGATATCACACTCTTTCTACTTATGGATTTAAGTATTTAAAACTGTTAGAATAACATGTTATTTCTTCAATTGGACACAAGTGTTTTCTGTTACATCTCTATTTACGTGTTGCTAATGTAGCGATTAAGTACCACTCTCTTGCCCGAAACTATCATGAACTGTTAATTACGGATTGTAAGCGTGAATGTTATAAATAGATCTATTGGGACCAATTATCCCTATCAGGTGAGTAGCGCTCACTACCCCACGGCTTCCCATAAACGGATATATACCATGGTCAAATCTCATTGGGTGTCGTTGACAGAACACCAGTAGGGCGAAAACACTTGGCATATTATATGCTACACAAATTAGCTTCGGCGTCATAAGCTTAGCGCAACAGTAGATACATTTTATGTGATACTGTATTGTTATAGTAGTCACATACATTTTGGAAATCTTGTCGTCCACACTACTTTATTGAACATTACTGATTACTAAAACCACTTTCATTATACCAGTGTTGATATAATTCAAGTAGATCGGACTAGTAGCTCTTCTCGGTTCTACATTCAACACATCACTACAATTCATTGGGCGAACATATATAGGATTGGAAATGTCCATGCATACTTTATAAATCTTTTATTTCAACATTTACATAATAAAAATCTATAACTCACCTAACTTATGTTAACAACTTTTAAGCATGTTTTTTCTCAGGTGAATTAGATGCTTGGCTTACTTGATGTGCATTGGAGTCTAAGATTGACAAGCATTTCCAATTCATTGATTTTTCACTTACATACAAATGATAAAATCTCGTTGTATTGCTTTCACGCTTTTCATTGTGATGCAATTTATCGAACAAATGATATGAATTAATTATCAAGAAAAATCAACGAGATTACTTTCAAACGACACATTAATGATCGTGTTCTCTCTTGTATCATTGTGCTGGTTTTATTATAAAGTAACACTCCCGAACATATTTTTGATAATTCCTTAAGCTTATTTAAGGTTTAGTTATGCTAGATAAATCTAACACAACTTAGTTTAAGAAACTTTTTTTGATAATACTAAAGATTATGCGGAATCTAATCTTTAATATAAGAAGAATTCTTCAGTAACACAAAACAATATAATTTCAACAATAAAAGCTCCAATATTATTATTACAAATAATATGAATACTCTCCTAGTATTAGGATTACAAAACCTTGAAGCTATGAACTATACGACTTTGTATATTTTTCTAGATGCCAAACTCTATGCCCTAGGACCTCTTTTTATACACCAAAGAGTCCTAGTCGATTTATAATATATTCCTAAAACTTAGATTATTCTCAAAGATCTATTCTATAAATAACAATCCTTATCTCATAAGTAATCTTGATCTTTAAGCAATCTTTATCTTTTAGCAGTTGTAATCTTTCAACAGTTGTAACTTTATACCGGCAGCATTAACTTTGAACAAGCAGTAGTAACTTATACACCAGCAGCATTAACTGTGTACAAGAAGTAGTAACTACTTAGAATATTTTCTTCAATCTTCACCAGCAGTACTAACTTTACTCTAACAATAATAACATATACTAGCAGTAGTAACTAGCAGTACTAATATACACTAGCAGTACTAAGTTACACTAGCAGTAGTAATATAAACCTTAGCAGCAGTAACTTCAAGATCATCATGAAGCCTTTTAATCCCAACAATCCTCCCCTAAACTTGATATTCTTCTTCAAAATCTTAACTTTCTTCATTGAAAACTTCATTAATCATTAGGAGGATGCTTTCAAACACTTCATTGATTCTTGAGCTGTTTGGTGATAAGCTTAAGAAGCTGATAACACATTTCATTCTAATGAACAGCTTAAAGCTTCTTGTTTATCATATCTGTAATTGTAGCAGGTGTAAGAGGATATCTCTTTTCTACCAACATATGAATGTACACATGTTGCATCCTCAATGAATAAACTCCACAGGAATCATATAACTTCCAATCCAATACATTGTAATCCTGTTGATTTTTCCATACTTGATTTTCAACATGTGGATCAAACATTATCTTTAAATCTCCATATAAAATCAAATCCAAATCCTCCATTGGTCTTGTTGATCCATATTTATCTTTTACTAGATTGTACAAATCTTCTAAATCTTGCCTGTCAAAACTTTTAAGCATTAGAATGAAGACCATGTACATCTTTGAACTTCCATCAGCTCTTATTATTTGATAGTAGCTTCTCTTTCCTTCTTTATGGATCTTACAATCAACAATAGTTGGAGGCTTAGTATCTAAAGGAATAACATCAATTGCAACCTCTTCTTAATCTAGAATGACTTGCATTAGACTTTGAAGCTCTGCTGTCTCTTTATCCTCATCCACCTTCTGCTTCTTAACATTTTCTTATTCTAGCTCATTTCCTGCTCTTTTTGAACTGCTCTCTTATGCTATCTCTGCATCAGCTTTCTTTGAACTTCCTTTAATCAACTCAGTTCTATAGTCAACAAAGGTATTCACCCTTTTCATTGCTTTGTCAAATAATTCTTAAATATTTGCAAAAGACTTACTCTTCAAATCTTTGGGCTTCCATCCTTTCATGTTTTTCAGATAAGTACACATGATACTCCTTTGTTGAGCTCTAGTTGATGGTCTATTCCTTTTTTCTTCTGCCCTTTTTTCTGCAAAGTGTTTTCTTCTTTTCTCTAAGAGTTGTTAAAATAATATAGCCCTTTCTTCAATGGTCAACTCTTCTTGTTCTCTTGCTTGTAATCTTTTAGCCAATAAGCAATCAGCATCAATCTTAGCCTGAATATCATCCCATGTTTCTTTCAAGGCAATGTTGACTTTTGCTTCTTTCTCAGCTTTCTCTCTTTCAATCCTTTCTTGTTCATCAAATTCAGCTTGTAACCTTTGAGCCACTTCCTCATCAAGCTTGAGTTGATCTTTCTTTGACAATTTCTTCACAGGTTCAGGTTTAATCATTTTTGCTTACCCTTGTCCTGAATCTTTTCCTGTGATGGTTGTTGTGAAGAAACTATTGGTGTAGGTGCTTGCTCTGTTTATGAATAACAAGCCCTTTAGCCCTGGGTCTTGTGCTAGCAGCTGTTGTAGGTTTAGCAACATCAGTTATTGAAGCAACACTAACTGGAAATGTATTGGCAGTACTAACTGTTGTAGCAGCAGTACTAACTTAAGCAACATCACCTTTCTTACTATCAGGAACTCCTTGTCTGCAACAAATACTTCTTCACCAGCAAGATCACTCACATCAAACATTATATCATCACCATACCTCCCCTGAGTTTCATCAACCAATGTAATCTCTGCATCTTTATTAATGTCATTAATTTTCCTCTCCTGTTTAGATGCATCCTCCTGATTACCCAAACTAGCTTCATTAGAGGAAACTATTCTTGCAAATCTACCAACCTTGTATAATCTTTTGAGCTTGTAAGTTCTTGATCTTGCTTTCTTCTCTAACTTCTTGACTCTCAGTTTCAAACTTGTAATCTCCTAAGCTTGAGCAGTCTTTGTGTTCTCCAGATCAAGAACTCTTGATTGTAAAGTTGTACATAATTCCATCAATTCCTGAAGTTTTGGTCTATCCTCACCACTTCGAAGTGTGTTACCTCTTACGAGTAGTAGATCATTGGAAAGTTTAGATACATTCTCAAACCTAGTCTGAGCAATAGTATCCCCATGGTTTCTTGGCGCATGGGACCACTACCTGAACTAGTTCCTATGGAACTTGGTTCATTAAGTGTTGCCTTGGATTGGGTCTTATTGATGTTACCCCTATCCTGCTCTGCATCTAAGCTAGTAGCAGTAGTGGCAGCCCTTTCCAAATTGTTATCCATCTCCTCATAGAGAGCCTCATCTGCTACATTGGTTGTAGGACCACTAGGCTGAGGTACCTCAATGTCCTTTCTCTTTGGCTTCCTAGGTTTTTGTTTCTTTTGAGGTTGAGATGTTGATGGTTAAATAATGGTGGGTGTGTGATGGGGATCAATAGGATTTGCTGAACCTTTACCCATTTCTTCTTGAGCTTGTACCATCATTGTTGGAAATAAGAGTGTTTCTCTTCCAGAAAAGCCTTTCCCTACCCTTCTCATATTTCCAAAAATCTTCTTAGTGTGAGAGGGTGTAACATAAATCCTTTTATTATTTGACATTTCTCCCAGTTGTTTCTCCAAAAACACTTGTACAAATCTTGGATACATCAAGAATTTACCAGACATATTCTCCAAGTTCTTCACCATACTTTTAAATATGTACTTTGAAAAGTTGAACTTTTGGTTTGTAGCTAAACAGATAACCGCAGAAGCTATAGTGCTACTAAATTCATTCCATGCAGTAGTCTTAGCACTTAGGCATTGCAAAATGGTATGAATAAGGAATTTCCATTATGGGGAAAAGAATGCCTTATAGAATGTAAGCTTCTGTGAAAGTTTTTCATACATCATCTTTGTAAGTTCTTCAAACATGGTAGCATTTGGCAAGCAATCCGTACCTTCCTCATCATTTAGTTGAAGATCACGTCTAACAGATGCTTCAGTAACGATTATCTTCTTCCCATCCACTAGGGCTTGTAATTGTACTTCCCCATTGATAGTTTTCACCTTGACAGTAGCCTAGAATTTTTCAATGCACGAAGTATAGATAGTGGGATTGATCGTTAGTGCATATCTGATAGGGGTTGCATTCAGAAAATCCACTATCTGCTTAAACCCTTCACTTTTATCGGGTTTAGCCAAAAACGCTACTAAATTATGAGTATCAGTAAATTGTCGTAATTGTGTTGGGTTTTGATGATGAATGATGAAATTAAGTTAGGGTTTATGATTAGAAAGTATATGATTGAATGAAATCGATTAAATGAGTGAGTGAAACCCTTAATCAAAGTATTTATAAAACTACTCTCAACAACATTAACGTTCACCAGCAGTTGTAAGTTATGCCTAGCAGCATTAACTTTCCCCACCAGCAGTAAGTTTATGCCTAGCAGCATTAACTTTCCCCAGCAGCAGTAAGTTTATGCCTAGCAGCATTAACTTTCCCCAACAACAGTAAGTTTATGCCTAGCAGCATTAACTTTCAATCACCAGCATTAACTCCAATTCCATTCTAATCAGCTTTTCCATCACCAAATTAACATTTTAGCTCACAAAAACTCTTTGTTTGTTTTTTATTTCTCTCAATTTTTTTACTCACAATTTTCTCTTTCTGTTTTTAAACAACTCTCTTTCTGTTTTTCAACTCACCACCTCTCTCAATTCTTTTTCTCACCAAATCACTCTATCTGTTTTTACATAACTCTCTTTTTGTTTTTATTCTCACCAACTCTCTCAATTCTCACAATATTAATTATACCAGCAATATTAAGTATAACTAGCAGCACTAATTATACTTAACAACAGAAACTTTTAATGACATGAATAACAGTATTAATTCATACAAAACTCTACAAAAACATAGAGAGATAAAAGATTTTAGAGATTTACCATTCCAATACTAGCAATCAAATATTAAAATCTACTTACATCAAAAACTTTTGTTAGCAAATTTGCAACATTTTTGTCAGTATGGATTTTGACCATTTGAATAAATTTCTTTTCACTGCAATCTCTAATGAAATAATGTCTGATCTCTATATGCTTTGTTTTTGAATGAAAAACATGATTTTTAATTATGCAACTAGTACTATTATTATCAATAAAGATTTTGGAATGCAAGAAATTGTACCCATAATCAAGTAATTAATTCTGAATCCAAAGCACTTATCCACAGCAACTTGAAGCAACCATATATTCAGCTTCTGTTGTGGAATTTGCAACCAATGTTTATTTATTGCACTGCTATGAAATCAATCTACACCCTAGGAATTGACAACCTCCTGTTGTGGACTTCCTATCTAAGCTTGCTCCAGCATAATCACAATCAGTGTATGCTACCAAATCAAAAAGTAAATCTTTTGGATACCAAAGGCCCAATTTAGGTTGATCTTTTAAGTATCTAAAAATTCTTTTCATAGCATGAAGATGTGACACTTTTGGGTTAACTTGGTATCTTGCACAAGCACACACTGCAAACATAATATCAGGTCTTGCAGAAGTAAGGTATATCAATGAACCAATCATTAATCTATATAAATAAACATCCACTTCTTCACCATCTTCATCCTTGAGCAAAGGCTTTTGAGTTTCCATAGGTGTGCTTGCTGTCTTGACATCAGTAAAATCAAATTTCTTCAAAATTTTAGTCACATACTTTTCTTGACTGATAAAAATCCGATCCTCCTTCTGCTTTGCTTGCAGTCCTAAGAAGAATGTGAGTTCACTTATAGAACTCGTCTGAAACTTCTTATGCATCATCTTCTCAAACTCAGTGTATAATGACTTCTTTGTAGAGCCAAAAATAATATCATCTACATACACTTGAACTAACAAAATATCATATTTGTCCCTTCTGATAAACAAAGTCTTGTCAATTTTCCCTCTTTGAAACCCATTGTCCAACAGATATGTTGACAAGGTTTCATACCATGCTCTAGGAGCTTGATGCAGTCCCTAAAGTGCCTTTTCTACTTTGTATACTCTGTCAGGGAAGTTTGGATCTTCAAATCCTGGTGGTTGACAAACATAAACTTCCTTTTCAATCTTACCGTAAAGAAAATCACTCTTGACATCTATCTGGTACACCACAAAGTCTTTAAATGAGGCATAGGCTAAAAATAGCCTAATTGCTTCAATTCTTGCAACAGGGGCAAAGACTTCATCATAGTCAATCCCTTCTTCTTATGTGTACCCTTGAGCAACCAATCTTGCTTTATTTTTAATCACAATTCCCCTTTCATCCTTCTTATTCCTGAAAACCCATTTAGTCCTAATGACCCTTTTTCCATTTGGTAAATCCACCAAAGTCCAAACTTCTTGTAACTTGAATTGTAGAAGCTCTTCCTGCATAGCCTCTATCCAGCTTGTATCTTTCAATGCATGAATTACCTTTTTGGGTTCTTCATGTGATAAAAAGCAAGCAAACAAGCAATTTTGAAAGTCTTTATGGTTTGTTCTTTGCTAAATTGAACTAAACAAACCACGTTCTTCCAAATTCTTTGTCGTTCTTCTTGTTTGAGGTGTTGAATTCAAGTCTCTAATTATTTGTTCAATTGGATGATCTTTATGTACTCTTGTAGTTGGAATAGGACTGACAAGCATAAATGCATCCAAATTATTCATGTCAGCCTCTGCACCAACATCTTCATCATCATCTGAATAGATAATATCTTCTAAAGCATGCATATCTGGATCATCTGGAAGTTTAATGCTTTCTTTTCTACCAATAGCATTAACTTCAGTTGTGCTAGCAGCATTAACATTGTTAGTGCTGTTAACACTAGCATTCTTCTCTTGATCATCTCTTTCATCCTCTTTACTTGGATCACCACCTTCTTTTCCTGGTTCTTCAGTAACCTTCTTTTCATAATCTCCTAAAGGTTTGAATCCAACATCAAGAGACCTTTTTGAACTTTGAGAGAATGGTGGATCAGCAGTTCACAATGGTAGTAGAATGTAATCTTTGCCAGGTACTGTCTCCATTCTAGCTTTACCTGCATCATCACATGCTTTTGTACCTGCATTACCATTTGACTGATTTCTTGTAACAACTGGCTTATAATTCATTGACTTTGTTAGTGCATCAGTATCAAAAAGCCAATTTGGTCCACTTCCTGCAATATTAGGTGTATTCTCTCTAAACTAGACATGCAGGTTCTCTTCAACTATCCTAGTTATACTGTTGAATACTCTAAATGCTTTACTATTGATTGAGTACCCAACAAAGAATCCTTCATCAGCCTTACCATCAAACTTGCTTAAGTGATCTATCGTATTAAGAATTGTAACAGGACACCCAAATGGTCTCATAAAGCCTAAAGCCGATTTTCTACCAAGAAAACGTTTATAAGGGGTCTTGTTATGAGGCTTAATTATTAATACCCTATTTTGCACATAGCAAGCAGTATTAACCGCTTCAGCCCAAAAAGTAGTAGGTAGCTTAGAATCAGCTAGCATTGTCCTAGCAGCCTCAATTAGTGTTCTATTTTTCCTCTCAGCTACTCCATTTTGTTTAGGAGTTCTAGCTACACTAAATTCTCTCTTAAATACCTTTTCTCTCACAAAAACTAAATTCAATCTCTTATTTTTGATTGAACTCAGTTCCATTGTCACACCTAATTACCTTAACCCTTTGATCTATTAGATTTTCTACTCTAGTTATAAAGGACTTAAGTATGCCACTAGTCTCATCTTTAGTAGCTAGAAAGAAAACCCAACTAAACCTACTGTAATCATCTGTGACAACTAGGCAATACATCTTTTTCATTAAGCTTTTTACAAATGTTGGACCAACAAATCATGTGAAAACATATGTAAAGGTTGGCTGATTGAACTTACTGTTTTGGACTTACAAGAAGCTCTATGTTGCTTTCCCTTTTGACAAGCAACATAGGTTTGATGAATTTTAAAAAGTTTTAAAGGTAAACCTCTTACAAGATTTCCCTTAACTAGTTTATTCATAAATTTGAAATTTATGTGTCCAAGCCTCCTATGCCAAAGTTCAGATTCATCAGATGTGGCTTTTACCAAGAGACAAGTTAGACCTCCTTTAGGAACAATATTCTTTAAATCAACACTATACATATTATTCTTTCTAGGAACTTTAAATAAAACTTAACTTTCATCAGTTAACTTAAAGTTTGGAGATAAAACAATACATTCAGTGTCATTAAAGAGAACACTATTCTTTTTGTCACACATTTGTGAGACAGTAAAGAGGTTAAACTTTAACTCTCTTACAAAATACACATTCTCAAAATCTAAATTACCAGTTTTGATTGTACATTTTCTTGAGATTTTCCCTCCTTTGGGGTTTCCTCCAAAGGCAACATATCCTCCATCAATCTCTTCATAGTTTATAAGATAGGACATGTCCCCTATCATGTGCCTTGAGCATCCACTATCAATCACTCTTTTATCCTGTAAATCCATTTATGGATTGCCATGCACATTAGTTAAGAAAATCAATTTCTTTTGGGGACCCAAGCCATCACTAACTTGGATCTACCTTGTGCATCAACATAATCAAACTTTTTTAGGGTGATTGATGCACTGTTGTGTTTATAAACATGGTCTATAAACTTTAGTCTTTTTAGTTTCAAACCCAAACAAAGCTGAGGCCTTTACAGGCATTAAACTTATTTACCTTCAACAACATTAACTTACTGTTTTCGCCGCCAGCAATATTAACTACTTTTTTTGGCCTAGTAGTATTAATTTTTTTATCCTTAACAGTATTATCCCTCTGATTAAAATTACTGTTTTTAAATGTTGTATTCTTGTGAATGGGCCACTTAACAGTTGAATGTGCTGATTTGGAAAGATTTATCATTGGTCTAGCACTATTCATTATTATTTTTGGGTAAGCAATATTAACTTGTTTGGCAGTATTAAGTGATACTACGCCAGACTTCATTAGTACTGCTCTTGGAACCATGTTCGTTTTAGGACAGGGGTGAGTCTTTTTGGCAAAATTCTGATGATTCACCCTTTTAGCATTGTTCCAAACAGGTTTTATATTTTGAAACTGTTTTTGATTCACCTTTTTACAATCTACCTGCAAGTGGTTAAAACTTCCACACACATAAGAAGCTTTATTAAACATCTTAAAACTACTTCCTAGTCTATGATACATCATATTATTACAGTTTCTTTGATTGCCTTTAGGAATGTGAGTATTTTGCCTATTGTGCTCAACATGATTGACAGTTTTCCTAGCAGTCTTTTCTTGCTGTTTAGGTTTGACAAACTCTATCTTAGTAAAACTAAGCTTAAATGTTTTCTTTTCAATCTTAGCCTGAGGCACATAATCTTCCTCACTATCTGACACCCAATCCTCAATAATTGGAGCACCATTATTCTTCCTAACTGCTTTAGGATTTGCTTCACTAGCCTTAGCTTCACTGTTCCCAACTACAGGCTTAATAACTATAGGCTCACTTGTAAAATCTTCTAAACCAGAGAATGACAAATCAGGTTTTGGAGGTATAAAGTTTCCTGTATAGGGAGGTAGAACAACATTATACCCTAAACATGTTTTGCACTTATCAACTATCTGACAGTCTATTAGTTTGCTTAAGTTTTTAGATGAATTCTTAAAATTTTCTACTGTTAGCTGAATTTCATCTTTTTGTTTTGAGCTAGTTCCAACTTCCTTCTAAGCTTTATAATGGCTACTTCTCTTAAATGAATCTCACGTTTTAAGACCTTGATATCTTCTTTATATACAGACTCATTTTTCTTATAGACTAGAAGTCTTGCTTCTACAGACTCTAAACCTATTTTATAAGCAATAACATATAACTTAGATGTCCTTAAGTCTTTTAACAGTTGTTCATTTTTTTCTTTAAGAATTTTAATATTTTCTAAACAAGATGATGAACAGTTTAAATCAGTAGATACCTCAGAGTTAGAACTTATAGAAGAGTAAGCCATGAGTGCAAAGTTAGTTGGACCTTCTTCTGCTTGATCACTCTAATCATAACCAGAACCATCACAAGACACCAAAGCATTAGAAGTAGTTGTCTGCACTGGCACAACCCTTCTTGTGTTCTCCCTATTCCTGTTTTATTGGTTCCTTGGATCCCTATACTCCCTTGCAAAGTGTCCCCTTTTGTTGCAGTTGTAACACTCCACCTTGGACTTATCAAACCCAATGGTCTTAATACCATTCACAGACAACTTCCTTCCAGTGTTCTTCAAGAATCTCCTTGCCCTTATTGTTAGCATAGCTATATGCCACCTCAAATCCATCTCTTTTAAATCATCAGGATAAATTTGTTGCAAGTCCTCATTGTCAAGTTGTGGACTGTTTGGTTAACTTGCAAAGAAAGCACAAATAACATCATCACTCAAGTTATTAATTATTGTTGAGTTAACACCAGTAGCTTGAGTGCTAGCAGTTGTAGCACCATGAGCAGTATTAACTGCTCCATTTGTACCGCTGGTGCTGTTTAAGGACACAAAGGCTACGTTTTGTGTGTTTGTGCTTGAGCTTGATGTCTCTTTGACTTCTGGTTCATAGATCTTTAGGTTGTTGTAAAGATCATCCAAGCTTAATGTATCTCTCTCAGACTTGTTCCTCCACACAATGGTATGTGTGTTCCATTCTGGTGACAGACTTCCTAAGAACTTCTGATTCACATCTTCTTGTGAGATACTTTCACCATGAATCTCCAACTGACTGATAAGATTTTGAAGTCTATCAAAGGTTTGATCTAGCACCTCTGAGCGGGATGCAGTAAAATTTTCATACTGCTGCTTTAGAAGATTCCTCTGAGTCTTTTTAGTAGCATCATTCCTTCCAAACCTCTTCTCAACAGCCTGTAGCAAATACTTGGCATCATTGATGGAGTTAAACTTCAATTGATGTTCATTAGGGATGCCCATCAATAAAGTGCTTCTTGCCTTAAACTCTAACCTCCTTTGTGCCTTTTATTCAGCAGTTGTACGAGCAATTATAATCTCAACACCTTCAATAACTTTTGTTATTGGAGGTGCATTACCATTCTCTATGACTTCCTATAGAGAATAATCAATCATCTGGATGTACTGTTCCATCCTCATCCTCCAAAGCTCATACTCACCTGGTTTGAGCATATGCACTTTTGATGCAGCCACCATATGTGCTGAGTCTTGATCCATCTCTTTGTAACAAACAGACCTTGAATGTAGAAGCAGTTTCTTCTTAGCAAAGTTTCTCAAAGCAACAAGCTCTGATACCACTTGTTGATCCCACTTGAATAGATCTTGAATTTCCTAACTTGTATAAGGCTTAGTTATGCAAGGTAAATCCTACACAACTATGATAAAAACTCTGTAAAATATATCAAAGACTATGTGAAATCTAATCTTTGATCAATAAGAAGAATATGCAATAGAACAGTAATTCTAATGAACACACAGATTAACAAACAAAGCTTCAATATATTAATACCAATATTCTAACTAGTATTAGGGTTACAAGACCTTGAAGTTATAAATTATATGACTAAGATACATTCAACTCTATGCCCTAGGACCTCCTTTTATACACCAAGGAGTCCTAGTCAATTTACAATATATTCCTAAAACTTAGATTATTCTCAAAGATCTATTCTATAAATAACAATCCTTATCTCATAAGTAATCTTGATCTTCAAGCAATCTTTATCTTTCAACAATTGTAATCTTTCAGTAGTTGTAACTTTGTACCGGCAATATTAACTTTGAACAAGGAGTAGTAACTTATACACCAACAACATTAACTGTGTACAAGCAGCAGTAACTACTTAGAATATTTTCTTCAATCTTCACCAGTGGTACTAACTTTACTCTAGCAGTACTAACATATACTAGCAGTACTAATATACACTAGCAGTACTAAGTTACACTAGCAGTAGTAATGTACTCTAGCAGTACTAAGTTACACTAGCAGTAGTAATATAAACCTTAGCAGCAGTAACTTCAAGATCATCATGAAGCCTTTTAATCCCAACAAACACATCATCCTTAATTTCTTCCATAAGTTCATCATCCGAGAGTAAGAGGGCTTGAACATCAACAACAGTTGCAAGTAACAAGGTTTGAGTATCCGACTCCACTTCAGAAGAAGTCTCGCCTTTGTTTTTGGTCAGGGACCAATACCTGAATCTAGTAGACTGGGTTTGGTCCACCTGGTACTTAGCATCAATCCCTGAGAGAGCAAGAACAGGATTGGTTGATGGTTTCATATCAGCGGGTGGCTTTAATCCCTCTGAGTCTTTGTCCCCATGTGGCCCTTCCGATAAAGGCTGGATTTTACTAGTACCCTCATCAGGAATCGTAGAAGGTAATCCCTTATCAACCGACAGATCGTTTCCCCATGAGTCTTTCGGATCAGTAGTTGTACCCTAAGGCAAAGGTTGTGATTTACGAGTGCCCTTATCGAGTGGAGAATGGGATCCCTTAATAGTGAGTTATGTAGTTCTCTCTATATCTTAGGGGTTAACAGTTTGTCTAGAGAAGACTGGTTGGGTTTTCTCAGAATCCTCCGTTGGCACACTAGATGGTGTTACTTGGGTCTTAGGGGTGGTCTTTCTAGACTTAGGTTTGTTTCTCTTCTTAGAGAGTGCTCCTGAATCCTCAAGGCCTTGTGACTTAGGTAAGGTTGGAGTCATAGTTTAAGACTTCGCTTTCTTTTTCTTTACAGAGAAAGGAAGTGGAGACACTGAGGTTTCACGATTGTTTACATAAATAATGGAGGCCGTCAATTCAATAGCAGTGACTGTGAATGGGTCCTTTGAAAAATTAGAGTTACTCAAGATGGCAGAAGGACTCCCAAATTTTTCATCCCGAGTGTAGTTGGAACCCAGTATCACTTGTAAGGCACACGAGATAAATCTAGGGTAGGAAACGTATTTCTGTCTAGACTTATTTTAGAGCCTGGTTACAAGATCACTGTAAATGATCTCTCCTATGTCAAACTCTGTCCCTGTGAGGAGACTATAGGCTATCAATTGCTGAATAGAGTTGATCTGTTCAGTGGATGAGTAGTTCCCACCGAGGACTTGAATTACCAAAGTAAATACGATCCTCTAAGCCACATGAAAAGCAGTTTTCAGGACAGGTGTCCTATCTAGTAGAATTGGATTCTCAACAAGTTTGGCCAATTTACCCTTTACAACCACAGGGGAGGGACGTAACACATAGGTGCCTTTATTGTAATCAAGACCAACAGATTCAGTAAAGGTTTTGAAGTCAAGGGTCAATGGCATTTTGCCGATGAACTTGATTTTAAACTCTTTAAGTGGGCAAACCACAAAGTCATCAGTAGGAGGGTTTAGATCAATAGCAATAGCAGTACACCAGAACTCCCTAAGGAAGTTTTGGTATATTACTGAGGGTGTTCTTATAAAAGCCTCAGCCAAAGGATAGTTCATCAAAAATTTACAAATTTCTTTGTATGCTTGGGCAGATTGTAGGTAACTGAGATTACCTACAACATTGTTGGTGTAAAAAAACAAGGGATTCAATAGTCAAGTCACCACACTGAGGGGCATACTCGATTGCTTGGTTAACTGCCATTTTTGAGATTTTGTTTTTTGAAAAGACAATGGCAATATCAAGAACCAGATTGTCACAAGTTGAATCTAACTTTGATCGCTGCCATGAAATTCTTGATATGTTATCAAGGTGGATAACACTAAGATGGATATCTTAGATTTAAACACAACTTTGACCAAGTAAAATAGTTTGAAAATGAGGTTTTTTTTACCCAAAATTTTTTGAAGAACACACACCTTTTGCTATGAGAGAAATTTTTTGCAGAGTTTAATTGCTTTTTGAAAACTTGTGTGTGTTTCTTCTTTTGTGAGGGTATTTATAGGTGAAGATGTGAAAAACATTTGAATATTTTAAACTTCTATTTTGGAAAAAGTTAAAAAATATTTTGGTATCCACATTTAATGCCACCACCCACTACTTGCACTATCCATCTTTTTCGGCTACAATTTAGCCGTTTTATGTCATGCACTTTTGCAGGCATGACGTATGGATAATGGTTAGGTAGCAATAAAAATACATATTGGGAAGGGAGACTGATCAATCAATATTCAGCATGCCTAACTCTGCTTTCAGTCTTGTGAAAGTAGGTTCATCCAAGGATTTGGTAAATATATCAGCTAGCTGATATTCAGTGGGGATGAAGTGTAATTCAATATCTCCTTTTAGGATATGGTCCTTGATGAAATGATATCTTATATCATTATGCTTGGTTCTTGAATGAAGGACTAGATTGTTGGATATAGCAATGGCACTTGTGTTGTTACAAAAGATGGGTACCATCTTGTTGGGATTCTTGATTTGATGAGACAAAATAAATAAAAGAATGAAACAAAAGGACTAAATCTGGCAACTATGTAATTCTACAAAGATGGAAGATTTTGAAGAATTAATGAAGATTTGGTCAAAGATTTACAAGATAAAGACTAGGTGTGATTTAATGTGATTTAATATGATTTAAATAGTTTCTTTATCTATTGATTTACTTCCTTTGTAAGCCATGATCTCTCCCTATATAAAGAGATCATAGGCGTGTAGTTTTATCCATCCATAGAAACATCGACTGATGAGAGTCGAATAGTAAAGGGGGGGTGTGTGTGTGTATACCATAGTTAGTTAGTTAGTTAGTTAGTACACCATAGTAGTTGGTGTAGCCCCAAGTTATAGTTGGGGTAATAGGAGAACGTTCAATAAAGAAAACCTTGTTTGATAATATTGCTTTCTTATTATTCCGCTGCGTGTTCAGTATTATCTGTAAAACTAATCCTAGTTGAGCTTAAATCGGTTTTAACAATTGGTATCAGAGCCTCGTGGCTCTCGATCTAGGATACAAGGTTCTGATTCGAAGAAAAGGAGGGTTTCGGTATTCTGATTGATGTTGTCTTGTATGATGGATAAGGAGCAGTAGCAGGTATGTTCTTATGGTATTCATTCAGAAGAAGAGTGGAACGAAAACCCTAATTCCTGATGGTGTTTGGGGAATGTTCATATGTTGATATTGCTTATGGATGCTGTTTGCTATTAATGCAATATTTATGTCGTTTTTGCTGGTGAAAAAGAGTGAAGTCGCATATTGGGCTTAACAACTTGTAAAGACGAACGGGATCTGAGAAGAGCAAACGAACAACCTTTATTCTTATAAACGTGGGTTCTATTAAAGATGATTTGAAGTGGACATATGACTTGATGTCATGTTTGACACAGATTCATGTGGTGTGCGCATGGGTGCTTGATCTTTATTATGGAGTCCATGGATTTGATTCGTTTACTGGAGGTTTGTTCATGGCTATATGACGTTTATGAAGAATCAGCAGGTGTGATCGATATAGGTTTAATATTCAATCATGGTGCGATTGATGTTTATTGTTTATGGATCTGATGTTCGTGATTTTATGATGCCAATGAAGAAACATGATGCTATACGTGATGACTATAGTTGAGTTATATGGATGTAGAAACCCTAAAACATGGTTAGGGTTATAAGCAGGTCGACAAATGTTGTGCACAAGTTAGGGTTTTGGAAACTCACTTGTTAACTACATGGTTTAATGTTGTTTTGGTACAAGGAAGGAAAGAGATGAGTAGTCATAAGCAGATTGTATGGATCGTGAGTGATAAAAGAAAGGAAGGAGCTCAAAGTACTGTTCGAAGCATAGTACTGCTACCCAAGGAATTATGAAAGTACTGTGTGCATCGTCCGAGGTATTTTTAATACTGCTAGTTTCGTCTGATATATGATTAATACTGCTAGTATCGACCGACATCGGACAAAAGAAGATTTTTAGATGGATTTGGATCTCGAATGCTTCATTTAAGGGGAAGTTAACGGATTGATTTTTAAATGTTTTTAAACATTTAAAAGGCTCATTTTTGGAGATTATTTGAAGAGGTGATTACGAAGATGATTGATTATCACTTATTTGATATTGTAGTTGAGTTTCACAGATGCGTGTTCTTATCATACCTTTTAGCAGGAGGTAACTTGTTCGTGCTTAAATGGTGTGACGAAGACTTGTCAAAATCTAGCAAAGGTGTGTGATCTAACTTATGGTGCTTAATGCTCACATTTGCTATCACTTCATCGTAGCGTGTTTATTTGTGTTTAATCATTACAAAATGAGATCAAAAAGAAAGAACAAAATGAAAAACCATAACTGTTAAAACACGAAAAAGATGAAACTGAATATTGATGCATTAAATTTTTAATTTTACACTTATAACCTCTAATTTTCAAACATTTTAATTTTAAACCTTTAGAGTTACTCATTTCTATATTTTTAAACTTAGATAAAAAATATTTTCAATCTTCATCCTTTTATTTTTTAAACATTATCTCTTTTAACCTCTAGTTTTCAAATATTTCAACTTTAGTCCTAAGATTTATCAAAAGTTAAATTTTAACCTTTAGTTTTCAATAATTTTTACTTTTAGACTTTCATTTTTCAAACATTTTCATTTTAGCTTTAGCGTCAATTAATTTCACCGTTAGTCCCTAAAACTCTAATCAACAACCGTTAAGCGTTTAACTTGGATTTCAATTGCACTGTTAGTCCTCGTTTATGCTTAGTCAACCGTTAATCATTCTAAGTTCAAAGTTTTTTACTGTTAGTCCTTTTAACTCATCAATCATGAACAAGAGTTCAAGTACTCCATTTACAACAACTATTTCACCAACAATAATCCACAACATCACTTAATCTACTTAAGATTCTTAATTTCATTTCACACATCGAAATTTCAATGGAATCTTTGGATTCTAATTCACAAGAGAGAGAGAGAGAGCTGCAACAAATACAACAAATTCAAGACAAAGCAAAAAAAAATTGCATGGTATCTTTTTGACTACTTCATTACATTAAGGTTTGTTCAAACCAACGACTTAAATAGAACTCGAACGAAGGGAAAGGATTGAACGGGCATTTGTGACACTCTTTGATCAAGATGTTCAGACTTTCACGTGCATAATGTTACTAAACTTGGATCAACTAGAAAAACAAATTGACAAAGAAGAATTTCAAGAAATTGGATCCATGGATGCTTTTAGAGTACTCAAGACACAGTTTCAAACGTTCATCAATTCACGATTCTCTTTTGATGATGATGATGGTCTAATGATACGCAAGTACTTTCTAGAATACACTCGAACTGAGGTTCAATAATTCCGTGATACACTAATCCAACACATGGAATCTATTAAGAAGTCAACTAATGAAAGGAGCGACAACATAATTAAGAGGTATGACAGCAGGTAAATGAAAGGACAGATGCAGTACAAAAGAGGGAAGGCTTGATTCGAAGTAAAGCTTGGATGTCGTTTAGTTGTCACAAAAAGCAGTGGGACAGACTCAAGAGAGCAGGATATAAGCAGCAGATCATGGAATGATACCATGTATGTTGTATAAATAAATATTAGACCAGTAAATGACCAAGAGCCATTTGCTGAGGTACAGTTAACTGCTCAACATAATATACTTGCTAATGAACAATAACATTCTAAGCAATCTGAACCCATTTATGACACATATCTGTTGGAAAAGGTTGATAGCAATACCACTCATGATTCAACAAATATGTGTAATAGGGGAGGAGAGATTGACCAGAATGCTGAAAATTATCAAGTTACAAGTCCTTTGCTTAATCCATCACCTGATAACATGACAACTGAATTTGCAAACCAATTTCTTGAGTCTGAAAATATTTCTCTCAAAAAGACCATTGCTCAATTTCAAAAAGATTTTTCAAGAATGAAAGCACATTGTGTTAATCTGGAACTTAAATATCAAAATCAAGCTTTAAAATTCAGGCAACATGGTCAAATTTCAAATGAAACAAGTATTAAAGCCAAGATTAAAAGGGAAATAGAGGTACTTGAAACCATCAATATCGAATTGGAACATAGTGTGGCTCAATTACTTGCAGAGAATGAGAAGTTGCATAAGAAAAATGAGCATTTGAAACAGACTTACAAAGATCTTTATGATTCTATCAAAAAGACAAAAGTTCAGACGAAAGACCATAATGACTCACTAATTGCTTAAGTAAATAGTAAGACTGTTGAAAATGCTGATTTAAAAGCTCAGATTCAGGAAAAGGGTTTTGCGAATGTTGCATTAATAAACAAATTAAGAAAGTTAAAAGGAAATAGTGTGGATACTAAGTTTGTAAAACCATCAATCTTAGGGAAACCGGTTTTACAACCACCCAGAAACCAATCAGTTGTTAGACAACCGAATGCGTTTAAATCTGAACGACCTAACTTTTCAAAACCACGGTTTACCTCCCAAGTTGATGTGAATAACGTTTTGGTAAAACCAGTCACTCCTCATTATTTACCTAAAGTTCGAGAATATGTTCTTGCAAAACCTCATCACGTAATTGCACCTGGCTCATCTAGGAATAATCAAGAATAATCGTATGGTTCAAATGATATGACTCATAATCACTATCTAGAGGAAGCTAGAAAAAAGACACAAGAAAGAAATAAGAATTCAAAACCTAGTATGATGCATAATACTAGTCTACAAAACACTACTAATGGTAGCAAACAAAAACCTAAGAGCAACAATCAAACATCTAGGAGTTTGCATGTATCTAAGAGTAGTAGTGTAACATCAAATAGTGCACCACTAGTAGATCACTCTAGGAATTCTAGTTCCTTTTCGGACTCCAAACACTTTGTTTGCTCGACTTGTCAGAAATGTGTCTTTAATGCAGATCATGATGATTGTATAACAAAATTCCTGAAAGAGGTAAATTCTCGTGCTAAGGTTCAATCCCTTAATACTCAAAACAATATCAAACCCGTAGAAAAGATAAGTAATGTTAACAAACCTGAAAGATGGATCTCTAAAGGATATAGGCTTCTCCCAATAAGTCTTCCGCTGGGTATGACAAAACAAACACTCCTAGATCTTGTCTTAGGTGGAAACCCACTGGTAGAATTTTCAACACTATTGGTCTTAGGTTGGATCTAACTAGAAATATATTCACCTCTAGCACAACTAAGGTTGACAGTGAACCCCTAACTGATTCAAATGAAGATATCACTAACCCATATGAATGCGAACAAACTCTTAATGTCAATGTAGGTACTCATAACTTATGTGAAGGTACATCTTTCAATCTTAAAAAGGAAAGACTCGGCGTCTGGTTGCTGAAAAGACTGATATCTCAGAAACCAGGGGTTCAAGGAATTAAAATCTGATGAACAAGAATAATGGCGTCGGTAGACAACACTTCAGGCCCCGCTCCTCAAAGAAAAGAAAAGTGTACGCTTCAGTGCGCTTTATCTTCAAAAGAAGAGAAATCTTCTTGTTTACGGCCATTATCATCAACAATTTGTACACTTTCCCATGTTCGTTCAGTCAACAAGTAGATCAACGTACATTAACTTGTATTTTCATTCACTTGTTCGACAACCACGTATGTAATTTTTGAAGGGGGAATAGTGAATAAAATGTGATCAATATAGTTTAACTTGGTATCTTAAATGGTCAATGGCTTCTGAACAGTTCAGTTCAGGACCTGCGCCTCAATTCTTGACTCCTGGATGCATCAGTTCAGGACTCATGCAAAACCTAATTTCTTCAACACCGTATGTCCCACCATCCAAGAAAGTCTATGATATCCTGTGTCAACCATTGTTTGAGGAATACTTCCAGCCTCCATCAAGTGTTGTGTCTCTTATGCTTCCCGATGCTGCACAATTATCTGCTGATACAACTGGTACTCCTTCATCAACCATGATTGTTTAAGATATACCATCTATTAGTACTTCTCCAACAACTCAGGAAACTCAATCTCTAGTCATTTATCAAGGTGTTGAAGAACAAATTCAAGGAATTCAAAATGCATAATTTGATAATGAACCCATCCTCCATAATCTTACTCTAGATTAGAGTTCTGAAGAATCATCTTCACAGGAGGTCATTCCATTAAATTTACATTAGCTCAATCAATCGTTTGATAATCTCAGTAAGTGGTCAAAGGATTACCCATTGGAGAATGTGATTAGCAATCCTTTTCGACCTGTTTCGACAAGAAGTCAACTACCAACCCATGCCATATGGTGCTACTTTGATGCACATGGACATCCGATACCATTCGGCAGAAAACGGTATGATTGAGCTCTAATCTCTCAAAGGAAGAATAATGGTGGTAATTCTTCATGTATCCTATGTAAATAATTAAAACTAAAAACACAAAAATATTTTTCAATTTATAAAATTTTATAAAAACAAAATAGAAAAATATAAAACCAGAAAAACAAAATACAAAAAAATAAAATCAGAAAAATACAAAAATATGTATTCTTGACATGTCTTTTGGAATCGATAATATTTACGACCTTAGAAATGTCATTCAATAATGACACGTGGTTGTAAATAAAGTTTGAACATAAATTATAAATGTTTTCAAAACATGTCAATGGCTTGCAGTTATTTCAGACTACAACCAGTTCTTAATCTTAAAGGCAAGTATTTCGTCAAAAAGAAAACTTGACCTCACAACGAGAATTAAATTTCTCGGGTATGAATTACTTAATATTCATACAAAGGCTTGTGTATACTTTTCTACACAACCTGGGCTGTCTCACAAAATACGCGTATGTGTCAGTGCATTTATTCTACAAAAGAAGAGAAATCTTCTTTAATATTTGGTAAAACATTGTCTCAAAATCATAATCAGTTTTCGACATCACAAAAAGATTTTCCATAAATTTCGACCACTCAAACAAATACAGTAGATCTTTAAATAGAATACCGGTCTTTTTTCAAAGGGGAGAAAGTGTTTCCGAAGTTTCTTCAACAAGTCACATAAATTATACGGAAAAAGTTTTAACTTAACGAATAATAATTTGAGGGGGAGTTAATGTATTTTAACTCCAAGGGCTTAAGTTGTCATAAAATAATAACTGTATAGGCTTAAATATAATTTCAAGGTTATTAGCTTAGGCTTAAAACTACATTCGATCAATATTGCCAACACCTCATAGTATTAAAAGGCTTAGGATTGTTTGGAAATAATTTTGTAGTTTTTAGAAGCCTTGAAGTTGAAGATGTGTTTTTGATTCAATTAAAGTTTTCCTGACCTATTAATCACTAAGCTTATTCTCAAAGAAGTAGCAAAATTTGATAAAAGAGGTTCACATAGGTATGATGATTCCTTTAGATAGTCAGTATCATGCAAGAAGAAATGTGTACATTCGGGACTTAGATGTCTTTGGGGTTGCAATATATATCATCTCTATCCTGAAGAGCGCTCTATGTCTACGCAAGAAAGGATTCCTAGTTCGAGGGAAGCTAAGAAAACTTCTAAAAGGACAATGACGCGACTAACCACAGATTGCTGATTTAGACAGAGTGACAATATCGATTGTTGTCAGTCTTTATAAGTTTCAGGTCATGTCTCGTAATTCGTCTTGTATACATGTAGTGCAACTTTATAAATATATAGTGTTAATCCCACTTCAATGGATCTTGAATTCCTTAGCTTGTGTAAGGTTTAGTTATGCAAGATAAATCCTACACAACTATGATAGAAACTTTGTTTGGTAATACTAAAGATTATGCAGAATCTAATCTTTAATATAAGAAGAATTCTTCAATGAAACAGTAATTCTAATGAACACACATATTAACAAACAAAAGCTTTAATATATTAATACGAATACTCTAACTAGTATTAGGGTTACAAAATCTTGAAGCTATGAACAACTCTATGAATGACTCGTTTTTGATACAATTTGTGATGCCAAACTCTATGCCCTAGGACCTCCTTTTATACACCAATGAGTCCTAACCGGCTTACAATATTTTTCTAAGTTATCATGATTTTCTAAACAAATAACTTATACGTATTTTTTACAAAAATATCTCATACATATCTCATAAGCAATCTTTATCTTTTCTCTGAGCAGTATTTATCCATCCCTTGACAGTAGAAACTCTTTCAGCAGTCTTAATCTTTCAGCAGTTGTAAGTTTGTACTAGCAACATTAACCTTTAACACCAAGAGTAGTAACTTTTGTACCAGCAGCATTAACTGAGCAGCAGTAACTCTAAAATCATCAATAAGTCTTTTAATCCCAACAATCCTCCCCTAAACTTGATATTTATCTTCAAAATCATTAAGTTTCTTCATTAAAAGCTTCATTAATCACCAGGAAGATGCTTCTAAACACTTAATTGATTCTTGAGTTGCTTTGTGATGAGCTTAAGAAGCTGATAACACATTTCATTCCAATGATCAGCTTGCAGCTTCTTATTCAACATTTCTATAATTGTAGCAGGTGTAAGGGGATATCTCTTCTATACCAACATAAAGACATGTAGACTTTGAAACCTCACAAAGTGTACTCCACGGGAATCAAATAACTTCCAAACCAACATTTTGTTTCCTTGTAGATTCCTCCACACTAGATCTTCTACATGATGTTCATACATTGTCTTTAGATCACCCCATAGTACTCTATTATATCCCTCTTCTGGCCTTGTATACCCATTCTTAGCTTTAACTAATTTCTACAGAGTTTCCAAATCTTCCTTGTCAAAGCTTCTAAGCATCTAAATAAAGGCTGAGTACCTCTTTGAACTTCCATCAGCTCTTATAATTAGATAGTTGTTGATCTTTCCTTCTTTAATAATCTTGTAGTCAACAACGCTTGGAGGCTTAGTAGCTAAAGGTATAGCATCAACTGCTACTTCCTCTTCATCAGGAACAATTTTCATGAGCTCTTTCATCTTAGCTGCTTCCTGATCATCATCCACCTTCTGCTTCTTTACCTTATCTTGTTCTAGCTCATCTCCTGCTCTTTGTGAACTGCTTTCTTCTCTTGTCTCACTGCCTTCTACTCTTACTTTGTTTCCTTCCACCAATTCTATGTCCATATCTACAAATGTGTTTACCCTTATCATAGCTTTGTCAAATAATTCTTGAATACTAACAAAGGACTTGTTCTTTAAGTCTTTAGGCTTCCATCCTGCTATATTTTTTAGGTAAGTACACATGATACTCCTTTGTTGAGCTCTTGTAGGTAGCCTATTCCTCTTTTCTTCTGCTCTTTTTGCTTCAAAGAATTTTCTTCTTTTCTCTAAGAGTTGTTGAAACAAAGTAGACTTCTCTTCAATTGTCAACTCATGTTGTTCTTGTGCCTCCAATCTTTTAGCCAGTTGATAGTCAACATCTATCTTTGCTTGAATGTCATCCCAAACAATGTTGGCTTCTTCTACTTGTTGAGCTTTGTCCCTTGCAAGCCTATCTTCTTCATCAAATGCTGCTTGTAGCCTTAAAGCTTCTTCTTCATCAAAGTTAATCTAATCTTTCTTCTTTAAAGGCTTCTCTGGTTCTATCATCTTTGTTTTACCCTTATCCTTTGAACCTTAACCCTTAGCCTGTGATGATAGTTGTAAAGATATTGTTGGAGTTGATTCACTTGGCTCTTGCATAACAACCCCTTTTGTCTTGGGTCTTGCACTCTTCAACTCTGCCAGTGTTTGAGCCAAAGTAAGTTCAACATTAGTTATTGTAGCAGCAGTTAGACTGGCAGTACTAACTTCAACATTAGCAGTAGTAACTACTTCACCAGCAGTATTAACTGGATCAGCAGTACTAACTTCCTTTTCAGCCATATCCTGTCCTGCAAACACTTCTTCATCATTAAGAACACATGTATTAAACATCAAATCATCATCATGCCTCCCCTGAGTTTCATCAACCAATGTAATATCTGCATCAATATCATCAGTTTTCCTCCTTTGTTTGGATGCATCCTCCTGATTACCCAAACTAGCTTCATTAGAGGAAACTACTCTTGTAGATCTACCAATCTTGTATAATCTTTTAAGCTTGTGAGTTCTTGACCCTCCTTTCTTCTCTAACCTTTTGACTCTTAGTTTTAAACTTGTAATCTCCTGAGCTTGAGCAGTCTTTGTGTTCTCCAGGTCAAGCACTCTTTGTTGCAATTTGGTACAAAAATCCATCAATTCCTTAAGTTGCATACTAGGCTCCTCATTTACAGCCTCATCTGCTACATTTGTAGGATCACTAAGACTGAGGAATCTTAGTGTTCTTTCTTTTTAGCCTCCTTGATTTTTGTTTTCTTTGGGGTTGAGATGATGATGGTTGAGTAATGATGGGTATGTGTTGAGGATCAGTTGGCATTACTGAACCTTCACCCATTTCTTCTTGAGCTTGAACCACCATTGTTGGAAATAATAGTGTTACTCTACCAGAAAAGTCTTTTCCTTACCTTCTTATGTTAGCAAAAATCTTCTTTGTGTGAGAGGGTGCAATATAAATCCTGTTGTGAGTTGCCATCCCTTCTAGTTGATTATCCAAAAAGACTTGTATAAACCTTGGATACATCAAAAATTTACCAGCATTATCCAAGTTCTTCGCCAAGCTTTCAAAAATATACTTGGAAAAGTTAAACTTTTGGTTTCTGGCTAGACAAATAATTGCAGAAGCCATAGTGCTACTAAATTCATTCCATGCAGTAGTCTTAGCACTTAGGCATTGCAAAATAGTATGAATAAGGAATTTCCATTGGGGAGAGAAGAATGCTTTATAGAATGTAAGCTTCTGTGAAAGATTTTCATACCCCATGAGTGTAAGTTGTTCAAAGATTGTAGCATTGGGTAGATAATCAATACCTTAAGCATCTTTCAGTTGAAGATCTCTTCTTACAGTTTCTTCAGTTATGATAATCTTCTTCCCATCCACTAGGGCTTGCAACTGAACTACCTCATTTACAGTTTTCACCTTGATAGTAGTCCAAAATTGTTCAATGCACGAAGTATATATAGTGAGATTAATGGTTAAAGCATACTTTATGGTGTGTGCGTTCAAAAAATCAACAATTTGTTCAAACCCATCACTTTCAGCGGGTTTAGCCAAAAACGCGACTAAATTGTGAGTATCAGCAAACTATAGGGTTGTCATTGTGTTAGGTTTTGATGATTAATGATGAAATTGAGTTAGGGTTTGTGATTAGAGAGTATATGAAAGTATGAAATCGATCAAATAAGTGAATGAAACCCTTAATCGAGGTATTTTTGAAAATATCCTCAACAACATTAACGTTCACCAGCAGTTGTACGTTATGCCTAGCAACATTAACTTTCAACAACAGTAGTAAGTTTATGCCTAGCAGCATTAACTTTTAACCAGCAGTAGTAAGTAACCCAACAGTAGTAACTCAGCAGTAAGTTAAGCCTAGTAGCATTAACTTACAACCAGCAGTAGTAAGTTATACCTAGCAGTAGTAACTTTGAGTCACAAGCATTAACTCTAATTCCATTTCAAACATATCCATCATTCTTATTTCCTCTCTTTCTGTTTTTACCTCACTTAATTCTCTCAATTCTTTTATCTCACCCAAACACTCTGTCTGTTTTTATATCACACAGCTCTCTTTCTGTTTTTACCTCACTTAATTCTCTCAATTATTTTACTTACCAAATTACTCTATCTATTTTTATTTCACACATCTCTCTTTTTGTTTTTCAACTCACCACTTCTCTTAATTCTTTTTCTCACCAAATCACTCTATCTGTTTTTATTTCACACATCTCTCTTTCTATTTTTATTCTCACAAATTCTCTCTGTCTGTTTGTACTTTCTCTCAATTCTTTTTAGCTCACCATTTTCCATAATCAAGACCTTAAAGATTAAACATTCCAATACTAGCAATCAAATATTGAAATCTACTTACATCAAATGCTTTTGTAAGCAAATCTGCAACATTCTTGTCAGTATGAATCTTGATCATTTGAATTAGCTTCTTTTCATTAGAATCTCTGATAAAGTGATGTCTAATCTCAATGTGCTTTGTTTTTGAATGAAAAATAGGGTTCTTAACTATGCATATAGTACTCTCATTATCAATATATATCTTTGTATGCACAAAGTTGTACCCATAATCAAGCAATTGATTTTGAATCCAAAGCACTTGGCCACATCAACTTGAAGCAGCTACATATTCAGAAACTATTATGCAATTAGCAACCACAGTCTGCTTCTTGCACTGCCATGAAATCAATCTACACCTAAGGAATTGACAACCTCCTATTGTAGACTTCCTATCTAAGCTTTCTCCAGCATAATCAATATTAGTGTATGCTGGCAAATCAAAAGGTGAATCTTTTGGATACCAAAGGCCCAATTTAGGTTGACCTTTTAAATATCTAAAAATTCTATTCACAGCATGAAGATGTGTCACTTTTGGGCTGACTTGGTATCTTGCACAGGCACATACTGTAAACATAATATCAGGTCTTGAAGAAGTAAGATACATCAATGAACCAATCATTGATCTATATAAATGAACATCCACTTCTTCACCATCTTCATCCTTGAGCAAAGGCTTTTGAGTTTCCATAGGTGTGCTTGCTGTCTTGACATCAGTAAAACCAAATTTCTTCAAAATCTCAGTCACATACTTGTCTTGACTGATAAAAATTCCATCCTCCTTCTTCTTTACTTGCATTCCTAAGAAGAATGTGAGTTCACCTATAGAACTCATCTGAAACTTCTTATGCATCATCTTCTCAAACTCTGTGCATAATGACTTCTTTGTAGAGCCAAATATGATATCATCTACATACACTTGAACTAACAGAATATCACCTTTGTCCCTTTTGATAAACAAAGTCTTGTCTATCTTTCCTCTCTGAAACCTATTGTCTAACAAATAAGTTGACAAGGTTTCATACCAAACTCTAAGAGCTTGATGCAATCCATAAAGTGCCTTTTCTACTTTGTATACTCTGTCAGGGAAGTCTGGATCTTCAAATCTTGGTGGTTGATAATCATAGAATTCCTCTTCAATCTTACCATAAAGAAAAGCACTCTTGACATTCATCTGGTACACCACAAAGTCTTTAAATGAGGCATAGGCTAAGAATAGCCTAATTGCTTCAATTTTGGCAACAGGGGCAAAGACTTCATCATAGTCAATCCCTTCTTCTTGTGTGTACTCTTGAGCAACCAACCTTGCTTTGTTCTTTATCACAATGTCTCTTTCATCCTTCTTGTTCCTGTAAACCCATTTGGTGCCAATAGCCCTTTTGCCATTTTGGTAAATCCACCAAGGTCTAAACTTCTTGTAACTTGAATTGTAGAAGCTCTTCCTGCATAGCTTCTATCCAGCTTAAATCCTTCAATGTATGAATTACCTTTTTGGGTTCTTCTTGTGATAAAAGCAAGCAAACAAGCAATTTTGAAAGTCTTTATGGTTTGTTTTTTGCTGAACTGAACTAAACAAACCATGTTCTTCCAAATTCTTTATCATTCTTCTTGTTTGAGGTGCTGAATTCAAGTCTCTAATAATTTGTTCAACTGGATGATCTTTGTGTACTCTTGTAGTTGGAATAGGACTGAAAGGCATAAATGTATCAAATTGCACCAACATCTTCATCATCATCTGAATAGACAATATCTTCCAATTCAGGCATATTTGGATCATCTAGAAGTTCAATGCTTGTTTTTGTACCAATAGCATTAACTTCTATACCAACAACATTAACAGATGAACTAACAACATTAACATTGTTAGTGCTGTTTCCATCACTAGCATTATTAATATTGTTAGTACTGTTAACACTATCACCCTTCTCTTGATCATCTCTTTCATCCTCTTTACTTGGATCACCATCAACCTTCTTTTCACCATCACTTAAAGGTTTGAATCCAACATCAGGAGAACTCTTTGAACATTGAGAGAATAGTAGATCAGCAGGCCACAATGGTGGCATTATGTAATCTTTTCCAGGTACTATCTGCATTCTAGCTTTACCTGCATCATCACATGCTTTTGTACCTGCATTACCATTAGACTGATTTCCTACAACAATTGGCTTATAATTCATTGACTTTGTTAGTGCATTAATATCAAAAAGCCATTTTGGTCCACTTACTGCAATATTAGGTGTATTCTCACTAAACTAGACATGCAGGTTCTCTTCAACTATCCTAGTTCTACTGTTGAATACTCTAAATGCTTTACTATTGATTGAGTACCCAACAAAGAATCCTTCATCAGCCTTACCATCAAACTTGCCTAAGTGATCTATGGTATTGAGAATTGTAACAGGACACCAAAATGGTCTCACAAAACCTAAAGCTGGTTTTCTACCTAGAAAAAGTTCATAAGGGGTCTTGTTATGAGGCTTAGTTACTAATACCTTATTTTGCACATAGCAAGCAGTATTAACTGCTTCAGCCCAAGCATTGTCCTAGCAGCCTCAATTAGTGTTCTATTTTTCCTCTTAGCTACTCTATTTTGTTGAGGAGTTCTAGCTACACTAAATTCTCTCTTAATACCTTTTCTCTCACAAAACTGATTCATCTCCTTATTCTTGAACTCAGTTCCATTGTCACACCTAATTACCTTAACCCTTTGATCTATTAGATTTTCTACTCTAGTTATAAAGGACTTAAGTATGCCACTAGTCTCATCTTTAGTAGCTAGAAAGAAAACCCAACTAAACCTACTGTAATCATCTGTGACAACTAGGCAATACATCTTTTTCATTAAGCTTTTTACAAATGTTAGACCAAACAAATCCATGTGCAACATATGTAAAGGTTGGCTGATTGAACTTACAAGAAGCTCTATGTTGCTTTCCTTTTTGACAAGCAACACAGGTTTGATTATTTTCAAAAAGTTTTGAAGGTAAACCTCTTACAAGATTTCCCTTAACCAGTTTATTCATAGTTTTGAAATTTATGTGTCCAAGCCTCCTATGCCAAAGTTCAGATTCATCAGATGTGGCTTTTGCAAAGAGACAAGTTAGACCTCCTTTAGGAACAATATTCTTTAAATCAACACTATACATATTGTTCTTTCTAGGAACTTTAAGTAAAACATGACTTTCATCAGTTAACTTAAAGTTTGGAGATAAAACAATACATTCAGTGTCATTAAAGAGAACACTATTCTTTTTGTCACACATTTGTGAGACACTAAAGAGGTTAAACTTTAACTCTTTTACAAAATACACATTCTCAAAATCTAAATTACCAGTTTTGATTGTACCTCTGCCTGTGATTTTCTCTCCTTTGGGGTTACCTCCAAAGGTAACATATCCTCCATCAATCTCTTCATAGTCTGTAAGATAGGACATGTTCCCTGTCATGTGCCTTGAGCATCCACTATCAATCACTCCTTTATCCTGTAAATCCATTTGTGGATTGCCCTGCACATTAGTTAAGAAAATCAGTTTCTTTTGGGGACCCAAGGCCCAATTTCTGACTTGGATAGCCTTGTTGTGCCATCAACATGAAATCAACTTTTTTAGGGTGATTGATGCACAGTGGTATAGAACATGGTCTAAAACTTTAGCCTTGATGGTTTCCAAACCCACAAGCTGAGGCCAATAACAGCATTAACAATTATTTTGGCTAGCAACAATAACTACTAACTTTGGTTTATGGCCAGCAATAACTACTTACAACTACTGCATTTGTTTTGCTTTCAGGTATTAACATTTTTATCCTTAACAGTATTAACCCTCTGATTAAAATTACTATTTTTAAATGTTGTATTCTTATGAATGGGCCACTTAACAGTTGAATGTGCTGATTTGGAAAGAGTTGTCATTGGTCTTGCACTATTCACTGTTGTTCTGGGTTGAGCAGTATTAACTGGTTTAGCAGTAGTAAGTGATACTAGGCCTGACCTCATTAATACTGCTTTTGGAACCATGTTCCTTTTAGGACTGGGGTGAGTCATTCTAGAAAAATTCTGGTGATTCTCCCTTTGAGTATAGTTCCAACACTGGATTTTATACCATCTTTTTTATTATAAACTGTCTCTGATGGGTTATACTCAATCATAACGTCAGGTGACAAAACTTCCACACACATAGCAAGCTTTGTTGATCATCTCAAAATTACTTCCTAATCTTTGAGACATCATATTATTCTAGTTTCTTTGGTTGCCTCTAGGAATGTGAGTGTTTTGCCTATTGTGCTCAACTTGTTTAGCAGTTTTCCTATCAGTTTTGTTTGTTTGTTTAGCTTTGACAAAGTCTATCTTAACAAAACTAGGCTTAAATGTTTTGATATTCAAACTTAGCCAGAGGCACAATCATCATCCCTCATTATCAACAAACCCAAATCCTCAATAATTAGCACTAATTAATTCTTCTAACTGCTTTAGGCAATGCTCACTAGCCTTATCTTCACAAGTTCCAGCTACAGGCTTAATATAACTATATCATTCACAAACTCTTCTAGACCAAAAAATGACAAATCAGGTTTTGGAGGCATAAAGTTTCCTGTATAAGGAGGTGGAACAGCATTATACCCTAAACTTGTTTTGCATCTATCAACTATCTGACAGTCTAGCAGTTTGCTTAAGCTTTTAAATGAATTCTTAAAATTTTCTACTGTTAGCTGAATTTCATCTTTTTGTTTTTAAGCCAATTCCAGCTTCCTCCTAAGCTCTATAATGGCTACTTCTCTTAAACAAATCTCACGTTTTAAGAGCTTAATATCTTCCTCATAAACAGACTCATTTTTCTTATAAACTAGAAGTCTTGCTTCTACAGATTCTATGTTTTATAAGTAATAGCATTTATCTTAGATGTCCTTAAGTCTTTTAACAATTGTTTATTTTGTTCTTTAAGAATTTTAACATTTTCCAAACAAGATGATGAACAGCTTGAATCAGTAGATACCTTAGAGTTATAACTTATAGAAGAGTAAGCCATGAGTGCAAAGTTAGTTGGACCTTCTCATGCTTGATCACTCTAATCATAACCACCAAGACCATAACATGATATCAAAGCATTGGAAGTAGTTATCTCTATTGGCACACTTCTTGTGTTCTCCCTATTCCTGTTTTCTTGATTCCTTGGAGCCCTATACTCCCTTGCAAAATGTCCCCTTTTGTGGTAGTTGTAACACTCTACCTTGGACTTATCAAACCTAATGGTCGCAGTACCATTCACAGTAAACTTCCTTCTAGTGTTCTTCAAGAATCTCCTTTCCCTTATAGTTAGCATAGCCATTTGCCATCTTAAATCCATTTCTTCTAAATCATCAGGATTAATTTGTTGCAAGTCCTCATTGTCAAGTTGTGGACAGTTTGGTTGACTTGCAAAGAAAGCACAGATGACAGCATCACTCAAGTTGTCAATTGTTGTTGAGTTAACAGCAGTAGCTTGAGTGCTAGCAGTTGTAGTACCATGAGCAGTATTAACTGCTCCATTTGTATTACTAGTGTTGTTTGAGGACACAAAGGCTACATATTGTATATTTGTGCTTGAGCTTGATGTCCTTTTGACTTCTGGTTCATAGATCTTCAGGTTGTTGTAAAGATCATCCAAGCTTAATGTATCAATCTCAGGCTTGTTCCTCCACACAATGGTATGTGTGTTCTATTCTGGTGACAGACTTCTTAAGAACTTTTGATTCACATCTTCTTGTTAGATACTTTCACCATGAATCTCCAACTGACTGATAAGCTTTTGAAGCCTATCAAAGATTTGATCTAACACCTTTGAGCTAGATGCATTAAAATTTTCATATTGTTGCTTTAGAAGATTTCTCTGAGTCTTTTTAGTAGCAACATTCCCTCTAAACCTCTTCTCAATAGCCTGCAGCAGTGACTTGGCATCTTTGATGGAGTTAAACTTCATTTGATGTTCATTAGGGATGCACATCAATAAAGTGCTTCTTGCCTTTAGCTCTAACCTCCTTTGTGCCTTTTCTTTAACAGTTAAAGGAGCAATTGTAGTCTCATCACCTTTAACAACTTTTGTTAATGGAGGTGCATTACCATTCTCTATGACTCCCCATAGAGAATAATCAATCATCTGGATGTACTGTTCCATCCTCATCCTCCAAAGCTCATACTCACCTGGTTTGAGCATAGGCACTTTTGATGCAGCCACCATATGTACTGATTCTTGATCCATGTCTTCTTAGCAAAGTTTCTCAAAGCAACAAGCTCTGATACCACTTGTTGATCCCACTTCAATAGATCTTTAATTCCTTAGCTTGTGTAAGGTTTAGTTATGCAAGATAAATCCTACACAACTATAGTAGAAACTTTTTTTGATAATACTAAAGATTATGCGGAATCTAATCTTTAATATAAGAAGAATTCTTCAAAACAGTAACACAAAACAATATAGTTCAATAATAAAAGCTCCAATATTATTATTACAAATAATACGAATAATCTCGTAGTATTAGGGTTACAAAACCTTGAAGCTAAAACGATATCAAAACAAAGGATATCAAACTCTATGCCCTAGAACCTCCTTTTATACACCAAGGAGTCCTAAACGGCTTACAATACTTTCCTAAGTATATCAAATCTTTTAAACAAATAAGATATATACATATCTTTTACATAAATAATAAAATCGACGTTACTTGAAAGAATTTTTGTAACACATCGATAGAGTTTTATTTCACAAAATCAAATTTTATCATAAATACATTTGTTTTAAAAGGTATACACAGTCAATATGCTCGAAAATCATTTGTTGAGCACATCGAGAGGTTTTCCAAACCGATCCGTCAATTCACATTCTGGAACAAGTTTGATTCTCAAGGAATCACACCATCGTTGCTTTCCATTTGTCACACGCTTAATCCATAGTGGATCTCACATGTCACCTACCAAGAGCTTGTTTGATGTTGGCTCTAGAAGGATTTCCATCTTCATCGTGAGTACTTTTGTATCACTCGGATGGTCTGTGGCAATACCACGAGGATAAAGTGAAGGACTCTTACAATCTTTACTTGTTGACACAGAGTTGAGAAACAAGTCACATTATAGGATAAGTGTCCTAGCGAACTTATTGATGATCTCAAGGCTCTAGACTCAATTGTGCATTTTTGGTTTTAGTGGCCGGAGGCTGGAGCGGACTGCCACCTTTTCAATATTGACTAACTCGGAGTGAGTGAACATAGAAATGTGATTGGATCTCCGTGAGAAATGAAACAAGAATCCTTTGAGGGATCTTGATAGCAAGGGAGAGGGTTGTGCAGCTATCAACTGGGTCCCATGATACTATGTCTTCAATGTCAGCAATCACTTTGTGATTCTGACAGCATATTAATTGACCGGTTTATCTGCCTAATGTTTTAGGGAGGGCTTCTTTCTTTTCAACCTTTATCTTTAACAATTCTTTTTCATTCTTCCAACCCCTTCATGCTTACCGAGACCTTTCATTTACTAGACCTTGTTGGTTTATTCCAGTACGAGCTCCATCTCAGTCCGCACATTATTTCCCCTTCTTCTCACATATTACACCCTTAGTAATCATACCTAAGACATCTACAACTAAACTAGTGATTGCGCCAGGGTATAATCCCTCCGGCTCTGGCGGGATCATGGGAACATGTACCTAACCATACCATCCTTATAACTCCGATAAAGTAAATACGGGGTCGGTCTTTTTGGTACTGTTCTCTTCGCCATCATATACCATTCGCTCCCCCTTAATATGTGCATCGATATTCGAAAAAGTTTCGCACATATAGAGGAGCCTACACTTGAGTTTAAAAATATCACATTTTTATATCAGATTTTCATACTTAAATCACATTTTCTCCCCCGAGCAAAAATTTCAAATCCGTTGAGATTTTGGGTCTCAATTGATTTAAGTTTAAGAAAATTTGGGAGAAAGCGTGTCCGGTTTATAAAATCCGAATGTGAAGCAGATAGTTACTTAATATACAAGCCTAAGTTACAGTTTTAGACACTACATAGTAATGTACATATTACAACAACGTATTAAATAGACTACCCCTCATCCGGTTACCTTTCAGCAACCGGTAGTATCCCGCCATCTCGGATCCTTCCACCGCACAAAGCTCTCCAATACCGAAAGATACGTCGTATCTTTAGCCCGTTTCTGGAGAGCGATATATGAAGTCCTGCTCCTGTCCACAACTTACTTTGCCAAAAATCTGGTGTTTCATCCCTGGATTAGACTTGATGATCTGGAATTCCTTGACTCGATAGTCCAATGCTTCGTCAATCTGTTGCAGAGTGCCATCACTGAACTTGGGTATTTCATTAAACCTTATGATCATCTGAACCCCGTATTTGTCTCTGAATGTAACTGCCCTTGGAGAGTCTATGAGAAATAATTAAGGTCAAAGTTGAAGAAAAAAGAATTTAAAAAGTCAAAAATGGACACTTAATATGGGACGGAGGGAGTAATTCCCAACTGGAAGTCTTCTACACGTTGTCTGATAACCAAGTTTTTGGTCCATAGATTGACAGCGTTAGTTAGAATCTTTTTATCTTCGGGTGATAGGTGGTTCAAGTGACCTTGAAGATTTAACAAGTACAGATCTTCAAAGTCACTAGGGTACATGTATTTGAAGTCCCTTTCTGCTGTGACGTATTCTTTGAGATCAGCTCGACGAAGGACTATCTTCTTCATGTAGTTGTACCCATACATTGAAAAGACTTCGATTCGGACGACACTTAAGATACGCATATGAGTCCTTACTGCTCGGCGGTCTCCTTCAGATGAGAATCGGTCAATGTAGAATCGTTGTCTTTGAAACCACCAGTGAGAGATACCATACATAGATGCGATGTCATACTTGCACTCCGCTTCAATCCAGAACTGATCAGGCACCAGTTGCTCCATGATCGTGCCTTAGAGTGAACAGAAGTATTGGTAACTGCGAAATCAGTTGACATGACTACTGTGACCAGCAGAAATAACTTATATGAGTATATTATATAAGGCTCTTATTGTAATATACGCAATATATTATAACCACGTATATCATTTATGAATACATCTAGTCCAACTAACTAATGCAACAACTAGTGTGTGTCCCGTAAAAACCCCTTTGTATGAATGCAATGTTTAAAAACAGTTATAGTCCAGCAAAAACATTTAACCTCATTCTCTATAACCTTGGCTCTGGTACTAATCTGTAACACCTCCAAATTGGGTCGTAGCGGAATAAGGATATCCTGGGCGTGTTACTTCTCAGATCAATAGCACAAGATATATAAGAACGAAAAAAAGTCGTTTAAAATGATACATTGGACTTGATAAAAGACTTGTTACACAAAGCATACAGCTTTACTTGTTCAGTGTTTGATATTACAAAGATTGACAATACATTTCGTAAAACATATTACATCCAAATCTTTAGCGTGATAACAAAAAGTGTCACCAATGTATCCCTGGCACATCGTGCCTATTGACCACCTAAAAACATTGCTTTAAAACGTCAACAAAAATATTGGTGAATTCATAGGTTAGTAAATTAGAATATGCTGGACCGCAAGAATTTCCCCGTGATAATGCAACAGATGCAGACATCACAAAATCCAATTACGTTTTCCTAAGCTCATGACACTGAAGCTCGACAATTATATTCGCAATAATAAATATTGCTATTCTGCCCGATCAGATGTTCAACCCTAAACATCCTAAATCCGACATGCTATAACGTTCATTCCCGGTGATAGCTAATCACCCGAACGGGGAGGTCAATCCCAAATAGATCTATTCATAACATTCGCGCTCACATAATGTAATTCACAACTACATCTATGCAATTGACAGTTCATGATAATGGGCTCAACTTGGGTTATCGCTACTTAGGCAAACACGTAATCAATATAAAATATACACTTGCGTCCAATTTATAAAACAAAGCATGTTTCCACCCCAAAGTTATAAATCATTGAAATCGTAAAAATGTGGGGCTATGAACTCACCTTGAGTTACTGATAATCCAAATATCACAGATAATGCGTCACGCAAATCGTTAGATGCAACCTATTTAAATTAAGGTCGTATAAGTGCTAAGCATGGTAATTAACATCTACCATATACAATTCTACATAGCTAGATCACCATCTAATTGTTTTGGTAAAATTGTGTTTAATAAGTTAAAACGTTTATAATTACTGTTTTAGTAAAACTGGCGTAACTTTCGCGTTTCAAGTCCGTTTGAGGTGTTTCTTGCGCTCACGTTTTCGTATTAAGTCGAGTTATCAAAATTTGACATTTTCAAATTTTGGACCTACTGGTGAACAGTAACTTTTACTGTTCACACCAGATCATAAGTTCACTTATATCGTTTTTGTTGTCGTAAAACTCGTATACGTCGTATTTTCTTCGTTATAGCTCCGTTTTTAGCGATTCCTTCGAGCACGTTCTCGTAATTGAAAGTTCTATTGATTTATGAGGTTTACAAAAATAAAAGTTTCTGTCATGAATAGTAACTTTTATAAAAATAGTTTTATAAAAGTATTAATTGTCGTAAACTCGCGAAATTCATAACTCATTCGTTATTAATTGAAAATTTTCGTTTCTTATCATTTTGGAATCCTAAAAATATGTGTAATCTGTTAAAAATACTAAACTTGCTGTTTTATATAATTTTTATAAATTGTTTTATAAAAATTCTTTTATAAATCCGTTTATTTATCGTATAACTTGTTTTTACCGTAACTTTTTCGTTATTTATCCGTTTTTCAAGTTTCTTACATGCCCGGATTCGTCTTGAGATGTAGTATTTTATAAAAATATAAAACAAATATATTTTTATACGAATTTTTGACAGAAATATTGAATGACTTTGTTAAGTCCATATTTAACCTTTGTTTTTATACTTTCAACTTTGTAAATTACCACAAGTATTCTATACCATATATATTATATGTCATACATATATTAGAGTCCACTAGTCCATAATTGTCCAAAAGTCCATGACAACAAGTCCATAACAACTCTTTAAATTTAATACTTTCTTAAGTAACCTTTATTTAACAAGTTTATACATAACCCTTTTATGCATTAACCAAAGGTGTACAAAAGTTATACTTCCATTATAACCTTAATTTAGTGTTCATATATCATAACCAAAAGTCCATAAACAAGATTTACATGTCATTTGCATTACTTTCACTTGTAACATATTAAGAAACCTTTAAAACCCTAATTTTGTAAGTTATGACATATTATTTTTACACTAAACCAGACATGTAAAACACTTATAGATCCATTTTAACCAGGTATATTCAAATATCACAACATATGTAAATAGTGGTACAAAATGATTATCACAAGTAAAAACTCTTTTTACATGTTTAAAAATCCTAAATGGTGATTCTTGCTATAAAGAACAACATATGCATATAATAATAAATGTAAGAACATAAATGAGTTCTAGATGACCTTATGATGAATGATGATGATAGCCAACACAATCTAAACCCTTATTTAGATTAAAAACCAAAGCTTGCAACCAAGAAAACCCTTGTTTTCCAAATGAAACCCTAGCTTTCCTTTTCTTGATAAATACTTGAAAATGGTAACCAATTGCTTGTTAAACATCATAGTATCCATAGAATGATGTGTGTATGTGTGTATGCTCTTAGAAAATCAAGGTATGGATTGCTTAAAGGGGTGTATGTTTGTCGTGGCTTATATGAGAGCCAAAGGAAGAAGTTTGTTTGATTTTTAGTTAAGTATTTTGCTATCTAAGTTCTATCTCTCCTTGAATACTTGCACATATAAGAGATAGTTGGTTAAAAAGAATGCAATAGTGGTCTTTGAGACATAAGGAGGGTCTTAAAGAAGACTATGGTCAAATTGGGACAAGTTATGGCTAGTTTTAATGAGTTAAGAGATGTACAAGCCAAGTTGTATGAAAATTGTGCTTTATGACTCTTATTGTTGTTGTTACCGTGGGATGGGGAGGGGAAAAAGGGGTTCTAGAAATCTTTTGCTATCTAACATAATATTTATTAAAATATAGGAAAGTTACAACTTGTAGATTTTAATAAAAGATGTTTACTTGTAAGTATTTGTGTATTATTTTATTTCTTTAATGTACAAAGTGTAAAGTAATATTAACTTGGGTAAATTTAATAAAACTTTGGGTATTGGGTACACTCGTGGGTATTTATTGAAGCGTAGATTAATTAACGTGATTCCGGGTATGCCTAAACGCATTTTATCAGGAAACGTATACACTTTACGTATCCGATAAAAATAATATGAACAATGACCATAATTATTCTCAAAATAACTATTTAATACTTGCTTGGTGTAAACGTTTGATGGTTTGATGCCCGTTTACATTGAACGCTAATTTTTAGCGTACGCGATTTAACTTAACGTTTACAACTTAAAGCAAATGCGTACAATACAAAAAGGTACATATCGAATTTATTAACGACGTCAATGACCCTAAAACACGGGGTGTTATACTTGGATTATGCATTCAACTTTTTGAGTTCTAGTATGAGGTTTTTAAGTCTTAGGCTAGGAAACATTGAGGACAATGTTTAATTTTAGTATGGGGTAGTATATCTTCGATATGATCTTACCTACTTTTTCCATTGTTCTCACGTACCCCGTTTTTCTCACTAAAATTTTAAAAAAATGAAAAAATTTACAAATTTTCAAAAATAAAATAAGTGTTTTGTCACAATTTTGACTTTCCTACTGGGTTGAATAAGAATAAATTTTGACCCGATCAAGTGTGTTGAGCTCTAGCTTGTTCCTTAACTTTTAGGCTAAGCGTTCGCGGAAATTCACGAAGAACGAATCTGGAAGCTCGAGCTTGTAAGAAATCTCTCCACTTTTCTAAACACCTTGAAAGGTCAAACATACCTGGTGTTTTTATACTTCCCCCGTTTTTTGCCAAAACATAGACCCCTTTCAAGGTCGAAACTTTATAGCATAACTTTTATCCACAAACTTGGAATTCCAATCGGTTTATGATTCAGACGTGTAACTCTTCCTGTCCGTTCATCGAGCTGCTTGCCATCCTTTGCTTGATTTGGAGATTTTCTCGTCGTTCTTGGAATTGTTCTAGACCGAGGATTTGAGCTTCTCCAACTCTCGGTCAACAAACAGAGAAGCGAACGGCACTTTGGACCATAAAGTGGCTTCAAATGGTGCAGGCCTTGATGCTAGCGTGATAGCTATTGTTATAAGAGAACTCGACTAATGGCAAATGGTTAACCCAAACCTTTTCAAAGTCGATAGCACAAGCGCGCAGCATATCCTCGAGAGTTTGAATGGTCCTCTCGCTTTGCCCGTCTATTTATGGATGGTACGGAGTACTCATATCCAAATTAGTACCCAAAGCATTCTGAAGTGACCTCTAAAAATTGGATGCGAACCTCGGGTCACAATCACAAATGATTGAAACAGGTATTCCATGCCTCGTAACAACCTCCTTTAGGTACACTTCTTGCAAGTTTTATCCATAGGTTAAGTCTCTTCTCAATTCGGTACGAGATTGAAGTACTCTAGTGAGTCGGTCAACAATCACCCAATGGTGTCGTTGCTGTACGATCGCATTTAGGCAGTCTTAGTAACAAAAATCCTTAATAGTGATGTTAGTCACTCTTCTCCACTGTGGAATCTTGGGTTGTACCAATCAATCCTGATGGTCTTGTTGATGTGTCGGCTGTGACCTGAGCAACAGGTCAAACTGTGCTATCTTAGGTGGCACGTTGGGGGCGGAGAAAAGACGGCAGAGAAGGGAGCAAACCAGGGGTGAGTTGAGAGACTTATGGCCGGCGTGCGCGGGCGACACGAGGTCCGCGAAGGGTGCAGGGACGTGGAAGTGAGAGGAGGGCTAGGAGCAGCTAGGGGCGGGGCCGGGTAAGGGCAGGCCCAAGTCTTGGGGCGTAACTGGTTCTTTCCTTTTGGTTTTGACTCTTTCCCTCTTCTTTTCTCTTTTTTGTGTCGCCGGCTTTGTAGGGCGTTCATATTGGGCCACCAATATAGCTTCTTCATATCTTGGTACATTTTGTCGGAACCCGGATGAATGGAGTATTTTGACTTGTGGGACTCGTGCATAATCACAGTCCTCAAGTCGCCCATAACATGGGTAACCTCAACTCCTGCCATTGAAAAGAATAGAGTTCATCCGACACGCGGTTCTCAAATTTTCCTTTCTAACTTTCTCCGGTTCCTTAGCATTTCAAGAAACTTGCCTCCACATATTCTTTCTTGATTTCTTATGGTTTTCGTGCTTCAGGTCTGAGCATTCAAGATTTGTTTGGGAAGATCCCAAGCTTTAGTTCATGACTAAGGGCTCAAAACTATTAACTGGTTGATCTCTCTCCTTCCTGCTTAGTGCATTGAGCAACCAAGTTTGCCTTTTCCCGAGAGTTTTTTTTGGGATAACTAAATCTCATCAGTGTAATCACTGAGCAACCTCCAACACGACGTTGCCTCATTGTTTAACTCCATTCTGATTATAGTATGTGTTGTAGACTTTATGATCAGTGAACACCTGCACTTGGTTTCCACACAGGTTGTGCCTCCAAATCTTTGAGACTGCGAACCACTACTACTCCAAAGTTCTATAATCATGAGTCGTATAGTTCTTTCATGAATCTTTAGTTGGCGTGATGCGTAAGCCAATCACTTGTCTCTTTGCATTAAACAAACGCCAAAACCTCCTTGAAGCATCGCAGTATGCGATAAATCTTCGCTTCCTTTCAAGTCATTAAGGCAAGGGATTGGTGCACTGCACAACTTCTACTTCAACAGTTGAAAAGATGGTTCTTGTTTATCATCCCACTCAAATTTGACCTTCTTCTGAGTGAGCTTGGTCATAGGTTTGGCAATCTTCAAAAATCCTTTGATGAATCTTCGATAATACCCAGCAAGACCTAAAAATTAACGAATCTCTGTTGGTGACTTAGGAGATGCCCAATCTTTAATGGCTGTCGCAGCTTGCAGGGTCCACTGTGAATACCTGGCTGTCAATCACGTGATAGAGTAACTGTACTTAGGAATACAAAATTACACTGGAAAATTTGGGCATAAACTCTCTTCTTAAGCGGCTCTAAGATTAACTTAAGGTGCTCTTTGTGTTCTTGCTTGTTCTTTGAATATATCAGAATATCCTCAATAATGACAATTATGAATTTATCCAAATATGGTTTGCACACCCGATTCATAAGGTCCATGAATACGGCAGGTGCGTTTGTCAAACCAAATGGCATAACCTTGAAATTATAATGGCCCTTGGACGGGTTCTAAAATCGGTTTTTGGAATGTCTTCTTCTCAAACCCTTAGTTGATGATAACCCGACCTTAGGTCGATCTTCGAGTAGACACTCAACCCTTGAAGCTGATCAAATAAATCATCAAATTCTTGGGAGCGGATAACGGTTCTTTACCGTCAGTTTATTCAATTCCCGATAATCAATGCACATTCGAAATGATCCGTCCTTCTTCTTGACAAACAAGACCGGAGCTCCCTAGGGTGAGGAACTAGGTCTTATAAAGCCTTTGTCAGATAGTTATTTTAGTTGCTCCGTCAACTCTTTCATTTAGAAGGTTGCAATCGAATAAGGCGCCCGAGTACGGGTGCAAACACCAGTATCAAAATGATTTGAAATTCACTTGTCGAGTCGAGCATAAATATAGACCCGGGCAAGTCTCAAGAAAGACTCTTAAGAAAATCTCGAAGAAATTGGTACCATCCTCAAGCTCGCTTTCTTTTCTGGACTTGTCTTTCAACCTCTTTGTAGTAAAAATTAATGTGCCAAAAAGAATGGACCATCCTATTAGCATTGTATCTTGTGTTTTGGGAGTACGAGATATGTGCAGTTGAGCGTCGTAATTGTCCCTGGTATTTCCGTTACCTGTGAACATTAATGTTTTCATTTCCTTAGGGCGATATGGAAAGTTCTTTCCAGCGCACATAAATGATTGCTGGTACTTTGCAACCAATCCATACCAATCTATAGCGTCGAAATCTCTAAGTTCTCATGGGCATTAAAATTTATGTTGAATGGGTGGTTTAGGAGATTTAATGTGCAACCCCTAAGGATAGTGTTTAACCCAATTATTCTCCGTCAGCTAGTTCGACATCATAATAGTGATCTAAGGTAGATGGCGTGATATCCATTTGGGAACTAAATGCAGTAGACACAAAAAACTCAAAAAACTCCTTATCGGCTCCCAGTATCATAAATAATATTAGATGCATAGCGGTTCGTTGAGAAGGAACGTACCGTTACGATGGTAGAGTCTGGGTTTGGTCCGTTGCACGTCCCACTGCATATACTTTGGCTGGAGCCCTGTCATTACCAACTTGATTTCTACGGTTTTTGTTGTTCTTCAACTTTGGACATTCCCTCTTGAAGTGTCCTTGAACTCCACACTCAAAGCAAGTAGATTTCTAGCCTGACCTAGTGCCCCTCTGTTGTAAGCATTCGTGGAATGGGGTGGCATTTCCCGACTCTACAGTATGGGCAAATGGCCAAATTTGTGCATTTTTGGCTTTTTGGAGCACACGGACCATACGTGGTGATAGTTGCATTTAGGCATAGGGAGTAGATCCCGTATGGTTCTTTTCACCAATCCCTGCTTGTATAAGCCCTGCAGTTAGTGTTCTGCCTCTTGTTCTGTTGTTGTTGTTGGTTTTGATTGTTTCGGGAAGTGTTTTTAAACTTCCTTTTGTTCTCAGCCTGTCTTTCAGCAATGGTGCTGACTTTCTTATCCATTAGTTTAGTGGCCATTTCAACAGCCTCTTGCATGGTTTTCGGCTTTGATGCTACAATATTTCCATGGATCATGTCGGGCAATCCGCCGACGTACCTTTCAATCTTGTCAGACTCCTCAGAAAACATCCTAACACACAGCAGTGCTAGCTCATGGAAACGTTGGTTGTACCTTATCACATCAGTACCCTTTACTTTCAAATTCCATAATTCGGCCTCGAGCTTTTTCATCTCGTTCCTTGGACAGTACTTGTCAGTCATTTTCTTTCTCAGATCGGCCCAAGTCATTGCATATGCAATATCATGACTGACAGTTATAACATGGGAATTCCACTATGTTAGAGCACCTGCTAGAAGAGTACAAGTAAAAAACTTAATCTGATTTTCCACAGAGCAGTTTCTTATGCGTAAAACAGTCTCCATCATGTCAAACCATTGAGTTAATTCAACAACTCCCTCAGTGCCTTTGAAATATAAGGGTTTGCACATCATAAAGTCTTTGGTAAGTTCACTCTCGAACAACGCGTTCAGTTCTTCTGCCACCCGTTCCTGAAGTATGGTTGTCATCGCCAATCCTGTTTGCATCACGTACTGGCAAAGCGACAGTGACACCCTGGTCAATCATTTCCTAAAGTTGGGCATTAGTGACCGATGTGGTGGTGGTTACTGTTGGGGCTAGGGTTGTTGTGACCGGTGTTGACTTTGTGGCTCGTTTTGGTGCCATTTTCTTCAATCACAAGAAAATACAATACCTGTTAGATTTCATTAAATCATAACATGGACTTGACATATCCTTGATAAAATAAAGTGAGATACAAAATCACACATTGAAATATACAACTGAATTTGTAATAACACATGTCTATAACCAAATCGACATTCATTCATAAACAAATTCGATTACAGACGTGACATAATACACCCATTCCATATATAAACTGGAAAACATACATGATCATAATGATTAGGTTACAAAATAAACATAACAACCTAAAGCCTTACTAGCCGGGATTAAACCTGTAATACTTAGTAGGCTATATACAAAATGACTAGCCATAACATGATTTAATCTATGAACTGCTACCAGCCTCCTCTAGCAGCTCTAGCTGTGCAGGACCTCCAGCGGGTCCCTGCTGTCCCTATAGTGCAGTAACCTGTCCCTGTAGTGCTGTCACCTGTCCCTGTAATGTGGTCACCTGTCCCTGTAATGACTGCATCACTGTCAATGTCTGTATAAGCTGTTGATGTTGGGTACAATCAGTTGTCCTCAACTCTCTCATCTCTGCAGATCTCCTATGGTCTGCCTTCAGCATCTCTGAAGTCACAGCCTGTCTCCTGTGATCAGCAGCATGCAACTCTCTAATCTCTGACATCTGACCCAGTATGGTAGTGCGTAGTGACATAACCTCTTCGCGGGCAAGATCACTCGCATCCATCGATCGCCTCCAAACCTCTCAGGACAATCTAGTCTCTATCTCTATCTGATGATGTGTATATGCATGTGCTCGTCTGTCTCTAAACAACATATTGAGCTGACCAGCCAATAGTTGTCTCTGACTCTGCTTATCGTCTAACCTCGTATAAATCTCATCTGTGTCTTGCCTAACCCTAGTCTCGAATGCTATCATATGTCGACCCAACTCTGTGTCAGTACTAACTGGTGCCCCCTGCAGGGTCTCAACTATCTCATCCTACGAGTCGGTGATCCCATATCCAGCCTCTCTCTCTGGATCCAGCTGATCTCCCTTATCCATAGTCGGCAACAAGCCGTGTATTCGTAGTTTTTGATAGTTGACTAAAGACATCTAGCCCGGTCTAAAGTGTGAAGATGAGCTCTCTCTATCTCGTATCCAGGACCAAGGGCGCTACCTAACCTCTTCTGATTGGTGGCTAAGGTAACCTCGGTTATGTCCTCCTAGACTAGAAGAGGGTAGTAGCAAGGTAGTGATGATAGTGGAACTGATATGGGGCAAGGGTAGTGGTATCCTAATGATGGTGCATTGATCTGAAATGGGGGGAGAGTATGAAGCGGTTGGTGGGTATGGTAGAGAAATGGGAAGTAGATCGGCCTCAGCTTTCATCGGGATCATAACAGCTCTGATAGCCCAATGAAAACGAAATAGGGTAGGAGGTGGTGCTAGAGTAACACAAGTGAGGGTGGGTGATAGTGGTAGTGATGGAGAAGGTATATAGGGAAGTGGTGAAGAACCATGGGGAGAGCGGTGGATGATGGTGGAGTAAAATATTGCTGAGAAGTCTAGTAACATCTGCATCAGACATTCTAGAGGATTTATGGGTATTGGAGTCTGGAATAGTTATCCTAGCGTCACACGATATGCAGGGTGTGGTGGTTGGTTTTGATTGTGGTCACAGGGAAATCATCAGTTCAGATGGCTTTGGTTTCCTCTGCAGATGGGGGCTCTGATCATAGTTGGTAAAAACAACAAATACAGTAGTCGGCAGCGAGCTGGGTGCTCCTCCACCTCCTATCCTCATCAGCCTCCATGTCCAACTCATAGCCCATCCTCCTTTGATGGCTCATCATCATCGTCTCCGATCATCTCCTCCAACAGCTAGAATAGTCAACATGGATCCTACCGCGGGGTCATCCATCGTCATCCTCTTTGGTCTGACTCTATGATCAGACTCCGGGACATAGTCAGGTGACTGAGAGTGGGTTGAGCATCATCAGCATTCTGGCTAAATCCTTAGCAACGATCTCATCATCAGGTATGCTCATGGGGCCTTGAAAAATTATCTGGAAAGATGGTGCCTGCTATGGCTCCTCGGGCCAAGGCACTCGTAATCTAGCGAGGGTTGGGGCCTGAAGAGCGGCCTTCCCGTATTGGGTCATCTGGCATCCCAGGCAGCTCTAGGTATCGTGATCATCAGCTCTTGGGGATCCTATGTTGATTAAACCCTCAATATGGGATGGAAACCTCCGTGTATTGTTAATCCCCCTATTCATATAAACTCTGACAATGAATGGAATTGAAAAATTCAAAATAGCTTATATTAGTATTTTAATATAAGACTGTTATAGTAATATACATTTATTATCAGAAACATGTATATCAATTATGAATGTATATAGTCCAACTCAACTAATGCAACAATGAGGGTATGCATGAATGTATGGCATTTTATGTATGTCCGGTGTTAAAACCCTTTGTATGACTTCGTTTTTTGAAAACTAGGTTATAGTCAGCAAAACATTTGACCTGGTGCTTTTATAACCCTTGGCTCTTGATTTACCAATCTGTAAACCCCAAAAATGGGTCGCTATAGAATAGGCGTCCCGGGGCGTGTTACTTCATAGATCAATAACACAAGATGTATATAGAACGACCAAAAAGTCGTTTAAAACTGATACATTGGATTTAACAAAGTATTTGTTACATAAGCCGAAGCTTCACTTGTCCACTTGTTCAAAATACAAAGATTTCTACAGTTATACAAAATGTACATGCGACAATTCTTTAATGCCAAAGTTATCCAAATCAAAACCACGTGTGGTTGTATCCCTTGCACCTCGTGCTTACTGTCACCTGAAAAACATAGCTTTTTATAACGTCAACAATAATATTGGTGAATTTCATAGGTTGATAAATCATATATTGTAGGACCACAAGACTTTCCCACGTGTATGATAATGCAATAGATGAAGACATCTATAATTGTTAATTTCGGTGCCCTAAGCTCATGACAATGAAGCTACACATAAATGAATACCATATAAATGGGCCTACATTGCGTGATGATGTTCTATGTAAACCCACAAAATGGGTCGCAGATGGGAAGGGAGGGGCAACGGGGAATCGGCCGGTCGGACGGGGGGGGAGGACGGGGGACGGGGGATAGGAGGAAGGGGGGGAGGGGTTAATGAATAGTGGCTGCGCCGGATGACGGACGGATTCGCTGTCGCCGGGCGCGGAATCGGGAAGGACGTCCGGGCGGACCGCGCGTGGAACGGGAAATGACACCTGACGCGCAGTCGCCCGCGCCTCGTACGGCGGGCGCGCGCCGCGCGCGGGACGGGTCGCGCCGGGACGACGCGGCTGCCCGTTAGACTGGGGAACGGGGAGGCGGTGAATGGGTGACCATTGGAAACGGTTGGAGCGGGGTATATTCGGCGGAGGGAGGCCGGGTGGGGATGCGGACGGATGACGGGTACTGGCGTCGGGGAAGCGGAAAATAGGATCCGGGGCGTGTGTTACTTATCAGATCAATAACCAAGATAATATAAGAAACGACACAAAAAAAAGTCGTTTAAACTGTTACATTGGATTTATTTATAGTATTTTTTACAAAAGCAGAAGCTCTTTCTTGATATGTTACAAAGATTTACAGCCCATAACTGATAAACAAAATGTAATGCGACTAAATCTTTAATGCATGACTTCAAAATATAACCCCCAATGTATCCTTCGCACCTCGTGCTTAATGACCTCCTGAAAAACATTGCATTTAAAACGTCAACATAAAGTTGGTGAATTTCATAGGTTTAATAAATGATCATGCAGGACCGCAAGACTTTCCCTGTGATAATGCAACAGATGCAGACATCACAAATGTATTTACGTTTTCCTAAGCTCATGACACCGAAACTCGACATAATTGAATACAATATATAGATATATATTGCCTACATTGCCCGTGATGATGTTCAACCCTTAACATCCAGTATCCGACATGAAATACGTTCGTTTCTAATGATAGCTAGTCACCCGAACGGGGAAGTCATCCCAAATAGATCTATTTATAATCATTCGCGCTCACATAATGTAATCCACGACTACATATATGTAATTTAACAGTTCATGATTCATGGGCACAGTGGGTTATCGCTACTTAGGCAAAACGTAATCATGATAAAATGTACACTTGCGTCCAATTTGTAAAACGTGCATATGTTTCTCACCCCAAAACTTATAAAGTATGATTAAAGTAAAACGTGGGGCTATGAACTCACCTCAAATGAATTTGAACAGAGTATATCACTACTGATAAAGCGTCACGATAAAGACTGAATGCAACCTAATAAAGTATAGGTCGATTAAGAAGACTGCTAAGCATACAGACGAATAGTACACAATACAATGCCACATATATACTTGTAGTGAATTTTGATAAAATCATTGATGTATTTAGGATATAATAAAGGTTTTGATCTTTTATAATTAACATTGTACTATCGTTTGGGCTATCATTAAGGATAAAGGTCATGACAGTAAGTTTGAGGAGTCTAGGACACTTTAAATCGTAAATCCAGAACTCGTCAATACGTTACTCCGAAGAGGCCTCAATATCCTTTATAAAATTCCCTACTAATATAGCACTTGTAGTTAAAAATTGATATTTTAAATCATAAAGAAAAATGTTTTGAATATATAATTATAAAAGTAGATTAAAAGAAACTAGTTTTGAGAAATAAGTAGTTATAACTTGAACTGTACGTATCAGATTCGTTTCTCAACAAAATAACTTGATTCCGGAGTCTATGATTATCTAATAAGACTCTACTTTTCAAATATATAAGTTATTTTAACCACTTGTTTTATCAATAATATTTTATACTCAATATGGGAACAATTAGGGTTTTATGAGTTTTGAATATGTTTACATAATATTTTCAATAAAACAAGCATAACAAGTATAGATATGATCATGGCATGCATATATAAATGTAATAAGAGTATAAGGATGATAATGGAACCTTGTTTGAAGATTATAACAACACTTAACAAGTTTTTCCCAAAATCAAGATCCAAAAGTTCCAAGCTTAACTTCAAAAACACTTTTCTTGCAAAATCTTTTCCAAACTTAACCAAATCTTCAAATCTTCTTAGAACACCTTAGGAATGATATAAGAACACTTATATGATCAAGAAAATCAAGCAATGGTTTGCTTCTTGGAGGTGTTTTTGAGCCGTGAGCTCTAATGAGGGTAAAAGAGGGTTTTGTTTGATTTTTCAAGTAAAGATAGAAGTGTAGATGTGGTTTTCTCTTAACCCTTGCACTCCTATTTATACTAGCTGAGATCCTTAGCATATTCCTTGGTCACTTGAGCCTTTGCAAGGTGTCTAATGGTATAGCACAAGGTTTTGAGAAACAATGGGTTGGTTTTGGCTAGTCATAGCATCAAGTGGTGAAAGGTTCATGCAATGAAGGTTTTTATTGATGTCATGGTGACCAAAGGCCTTCTAGATGGCTTATATACACGTTCATAAGGGTTAGGGTAGGATATGTATGCATTTGTTCATTTATCTAGTGTATATATGTATTATATAAAGCCTAAAGTAACATATGTTTAATTAAAAGTATAACTTGCATATGTAAATGTATAATTTCAATTCCTTTAATATGAAAATGTCTAATGTGATAAATATATTGAGTTTTAATTATACTTTAAGTATTGAGTTCAAATTGTGGGTATTCGATGAAGCGTAGATAAATTAACGTGCTTCCGGGAAGGCTTAAACGCACTTTATCGCGAAACGTAAACATTTTACGTAACCAACAAAAATAAAATGTGCAATGTTGATAATTATCCTCTTAATAATCATATAACACTTGATTGATGACAACATTTAATCGTTTAATGCCCGTTTACATTGTATGATCATTTTTAGTTTACGCGATTTAACTTAACTTTTACAGTTTAAGAGCAAACGCGTAAAACCCTAAAAATAAATTATGCATTACATAATGTCGTACAATGACCTAAGTTACGAGGTGTTATAAATAGAAACAGGTTGTTAAAGAGTTAATCGTTAGCTTCTTTCTTGTTTGTAGCACTGCTTTCTCCCTCGCTGTTGGTACTCGAGATTTATGCTTCTGATAATTATCGAAAGTGTGGATGGGTGGCTTTAGCTTTTCTACTTGGATGCTTGTCATGCACTATCTGCTAGACGCTAGTTTCTTGGAGGTCAATGATATGTTTTTTACTTAATTGCTTGAGGCGTAACCTTACTCTTAACTTTTAGGAAACAGGAATATGGACTAAAATTCATCATAATATCTATTATAAATCTCATACATCTTAGCAGACTTGGTAATCTTTAATCTTTGTATGTTTAGTCCAATCATCTTTAATGCAGCAAAACAAACATACCCATGAACTAATGAGATTATATCACTTATCAAAATAAAGCTATGATTATATCACCTCATTCCACAAAAAACATACACCAGTAAAATCAGACAATCCAAACACCAATACCCATAGCTACGCGCATTAAGTCCAACTTTATATCTCCTTGGTTTATATCAAATTAAAGCTATAATCAACTCTTATTCCACCTTTCTTGCTGGGTCAAAATGGGTAGGTTTTCTCAGCACACATCAAAGGGTGGGTTCGATCGACAAATAAACACACGTGTCTCTCTGTGTACCATATAAACGATGAATATATTACAATACATGTAGAGACTTTCGTTGATCTCATCAATCCTAATATTTCTGCAATCGCCTATGGATAACTGTTGAAAAATCGTAGGTTCTGTTGGAGGGATTTCCAGGATCGATCTATGATCATACAAGCATCATGAACAACAACATTCAAGAATATAAAGAACAAAAGAGATTGGGGTTGAACACTTCAATATATTGATATATAAAATATAAAAGGGTTACAATTGTTACAGCATAATTCCTATCTATTTATAAGAATGAATCGGTGTGTTTGAGAAGAGATACAACGTTTCAATAAAAGCAAACGTTATAACCCTAAATATCTAATAACCGTCCTAATAACTGACATATGGGTCAGTTTATGGGCTTTTGACCCATCTAGAAATTTCTGCAGCCCCTTTATCAAAGATTAATGGATTATAAGTCCAACAATAACCTCAAACAGAACAGGAAGTGAATGATATACTATGCTAAACGGGTCAAAGGTTTACAATTTACAAACAAGTTTTACTACAACCTATAGCGAAATAAGCTAGTATTAGTTCTGACAAACAAGATGCGAATTCTGAGTTTAAACATTTCTATCGTCTTAATCTCTTCATTCTTGTGCTTACTCTTCATATTAGCCGTTTCCTCTTCATGCCATTACATCAAGTTCCACATTTCTTCCTATGTTTAGTCACTCATGTAAGACTTCCTTTTCAACTTGCTCCTTTCTATGAGTCAATAAAGATTAACTATGCAGCTAAAAATAATACTATACTAATAAAGATTAACAAATTCATGAAGTGCCTTAATGAACAAAGCTCGTATCTGGTCTACGTTTAGTAGTGAAATCTGACTATATTTGTTAGTACAAAATTCGTGTTGGGTTTAGTAGTGTCAAAGTCCTTTGTCGGGTCGGGCTTCCAAATGACTTGAATGCTTGATCTTGTACTAGAGCAAGAGAAATAAGATGATTATCTGCACAATCAAAAGTAAACCGTTAGCCTTACCGCAGGGCGGACCCCGCGATTAAGCTCCGGCGTGAGAGTAAGTACACATGTTTGTCAGAGAACGTCAGAGTACTTGTGTGTGTTAATGATTAGTCAGAATGTACCTCTTTGGGGTGTGAAACGACCCCTATTTATAGGTAAGCCTAATACTAGGGTTTCCTAGTATTTCGCTTGTAACTGTTGGTGGCTGGAGTGGGTCCCTTGTCGGGCAAGGGTCCACGTATAATCGTGTTTGCGGACGCGAGTATTCTTCCGCGGCCGGTGTTTGTCCACGGAGGAGCACGTGTTGTGGTTGATAGCATACTCGCGTGCGTCTTTGAAATATCCGGAGCACGGCCCTTGTCAGGCTTAGCAGTCCAGCTATTCGTTGTATTGGGCCTGGGCCCATATACGTATATTACGGACTAAGCCCAGTAAGCTTGGTGCTCATACTATACGTTATCAATATTTTCGTATATCTTCTCACTAATTTCATTAGTTTCGATTTCCATATATGTTGAACAATGAATAAACCCCGTGGATATCATCTTTTATTGATTCACTATTTATAACACAAATAACATAAAACCTTAATAAACCCTAAGCCCACAAACCGGGCTTGGGCCCACTAAACCATCTAATACTCCCCCACAATCTGAGCGGCAAAATCGCAAAAGCTCGGATTGGATGAGAAAACAAAACAAAATATTAAAGCAACAACTACTTATTTGATGAAGACGTCTGACAAGATCTTCAAAACAGAAAGTCGCGAACTGATAAACCTGGATAAACAAAAAAAAGAAAAAAAATTCTTTAATGCGGGATAACCCAAAGTATCCCTTTTTTCGGATAACCCAAAGTATCCTTGTGTTTTTCACACGGGATAAACCAAAGTATCCCGGACTAGGATAAACCAATGTATCCTACCGAAGAATAAACCAAAGTATTCTCCACCGTGAGATAAAAAATATGAAAAAATGAAAATCCAAACAGTAAATGATAACATGACTTGATAGGAACAAAATAATCAACTATGTAGGAACTATTTGTAGTACGTGAAGAATGAAGGGAAAAACAATTAGGATTTAGGGGTGAGTAGAGGATGGACAGAAAAGAAGAAAACGGGTGGATATGAATGTGGAGAAAAGATTTAACGGGTGGCATAGAGGTGGCGGCTCATGGTGACCAACTACCTTCAAGATCTAACCTGCTCTTGATACCATGTTGAACAATGAATAAACCCCGTGGGTATCATCTTTTATTGATTCACTATTTATAACACAAATAGCATAAAACCCTAATAAACTCTAAGCCCACAAACCGTGCTTGGGCCTACTAAACCATAGATATTAAACTTAACAACGTATCCATTTATTAATTTATAAACTAGTTATAGTTTTTAACTCATTGATGGATTCGGGTTTGGTGTCTGCGATCAAAATCTAACACGAGGATGTGTGTATATATAGTTTTCAAAGAGAGCATTTTGTTTATATCCTAGGTGGAAATTTCGACCCATTTAACTAAAAATGCGTCTTACGATATGTTCAGGCAATATGTCAAATAGATAAATGGTGAAGACTGGCGCGAGTAGTTGTGGCTGCGTTTATAAAAAGGAACTTGAAACGCAGCATTTTGCAGAACAATAGCTATTTAGCAGTATAAAACTTGCATTGTGTTGTAGGCACCATTGATTCTTATAAGTAAAAACTAAATAATATTTTTTTGCTACAAATCTGAAAGGTAAACCATCTTGAGTTAATCACGAGAAGCATGTGATTCTTTTATACAACCTACCCACACATTTCGGAAAATTTGAGTTTGTGATGGCTTTTGATGATCCGGCCACTGGCGGCCTCCCACCCATCCACCCATAATGTTGTTCCTTTACACTGTCTTGACTGTCATCGGTTACAAGTCCCAAGTTATAATTGCAATACTATCGAACATTTGTATTGTAACCGGGTCAATTTGGGTTTTTTTGTCTTTCATTTGGGTGACCTCTCCAAGGTCCAACAGAAAACCAGGGACGGAACCACAGAACATCAATGGGTACTTGAAGCACAGATACCATAGTTTAAAACAGTATAAACTGTGAAAACAAAGTTGAATTATTTGAAAATTTAACGTCCAGTTACTATGATATAGATTATTGTTTTAGTCATTATATGATTATTTCATGTCTAAATATGAGAGTCATTCCTTTAGCTTTTTTTTTTAAACTTTGATATATTTGACAATCCTAGCTTCTTAAGTCTATTGTATACAGCAGCAGTAACGAATGATCGCAAATTGGTTTTCAGGCGTGTGACAGTATCAAACAATTAAGTTGTTAATATAAAGTTTAAAATAAAAACTGATACAAAATTGTAAAAATGTAGAGCCTAAATGGAACAAATGTGAGCAAAGTAAGCTAACACATGTGTAACGATAGGCTCAATTAATTTTCCAAACAAAGTAACGATTTCAACTGTAAGTGAAGTAAATATCTGACTAATGTCTGGTGTTTGAAACAAAATGAAACTTACCGAGTAACTTATTTTTGATATAAAATATCTACTATGGATATAATAGAGATATAACTTAAGTTTGGCTAACCGCATAATCTAAAAGGCATTTAACGATTGAACTTACGGAAACTATTTCCACTGTAGTTAGAACTCCAACTACTACTACTACTTATGTGTCATATTCCCAAACATAAAAGTATTGAATTTTTATTACTAATCCATGACAGCTTAGGAAAAAAGTTTTTTTTGGGTAAAGAGCTTAAGAAAAAAGTTCAACACCTTTGTCTCTGAACTATGATACATTGTAAAGAGTAGAGCCGAAAACTGTAGAGACAGTTAGAGCATTGCCCAGTAGCAAATATATATGACCAAATCACCAACTATAAGACTCATTTTACACTTTATTATCGCTGACCAATTGCAATGCACATGAAAAATCACTTTATGGAAATAGACTTTCACCACTGTCACACTTGGCCAAAGGTACTTAAGTGAGAATAACCCGTAGAATCAAAACCAAATGATACAACATAGCATAGTTAACATCAAATACTATGATACATATAAAGGCTAAAGAAGTAGATTTACCAAACAATTAAATTTGTGAAAACAAGCAAACAAAAATTCAATCTGCATTGTATTATACATTATAAGTTAGCTCAAGCTATAACCAGTGCAGCGGTGCAGCCAAATCTCTTTTCTACACAACACTTAAATGTATTCAAAAGTTTTAACTTGTTTAAAACAATATAAAAGCACCTTCACCTTGGCCAAAATGAGATCAAATGTGACCATAATAAGCTAAACAATATGAAAGCATTATGCACTTTTGCCAACCAATTAAAACAATATATACAGTAACAAAAGTACATATATAACAAGATCAAATAGACAATCTACATTGTATCAAACATTTGACTAGTTCAAGATTTAACCCGGTCAATGATGCGGTCATTGTTAAACTCTCGCAAAGAGTTTTACAACTCCCTAGGCAGTGTACCTAATCGTTGTAGTGTAGTATAGGCAAGACTCGGGGGTTGTTATCGTTCTTTAAGGAATAGGTTGGGAAGGCTTGAACTAAATCTAACTAAGGTCTACGAGGTTAAGAGAAGAGTATTTTTGTATTTTTATGTTTTTAGGAAAGCAAGTAAAATTATGGTTTTGAGAGGTTGGTTGATTTTAGCTATCTAAACTACTAATTATCTAAATTCTAAACTACTTTGGTGAAAACTATATGGTAACGAACGTATTTACTGAATCATGCACTACTCCTCGGTCTGCTTCTCCTAATCATATTGCCTTGTCACACTCATGATGATCTGTGTAAGTATTCCCTGAAGTATTAGCAAATTACATAAAAACGCCATCTACGTAATATTCTCTTAGAGCAACGCACAAGTAAGGTAGTATGAAGACTATTACAAGGCCCCTATGAGATTATTAATGCATTAAAACACTTAATAGGGATCAACCATATTAGGGGTAAGATAGTATAAAGACTGCTACTAGATGGTATCTTTTCTACACACTCGCGTTTCCTTAGACGTCTAAATCAACCCACTAACTAGTTTTCTAGAGTCTAACGTGCACATCCATCAAAAGAAGCAACAGTAAAAGGATCTACAAATCAAGTTTCATGCAATCATAAGTAAATACTAATGGATCTAGCCTATCATATTATAAAGAAGAGAAGAACACAAATCAATCATGCAACACATAGACATATTGAATGATTAAAAGATAAACGATCTCACTTGATTAAAACATGTGTTCAAGGCTGATATAAAAGGGTTTTGATACCCTAAAATCGGCCCTAGGAGCATCCAAAGTTGACTTCTAAAGTTAGGGTTCGGATCCCAAAAGTTACACCCTTGAAAACCATAATACGCATGAGTACATATTGAAAACGGGGTCGCGACGGCGTCGCAACAATCCTGACTACGTCGCCCATCGAATCTTCCTAGGGTTTCTTGAGGCGGCTACGAGCTGACGCCATCGCAATCTTCCTGACGCCGTCTCTTGTAAATCCTGACGTCGTTGCTATGATTTACGACGTCGTCTCCAGACACTATACGCGTATTCTTCAAGAGAGTTGGTGTAGAGTCATCGTCTTATCCGTTTCTTCTCCAAATGAGCCCAAGTCAAGTGTATTTCCTCCAAAAGCCATCCAAATGCTAAAAACACAAAAAAAAGCATTTAAGTACATAATTTGGGCATATTTGCATGATTTAGGGGGTTAAATGACCCCTAAAAAGCGTATAAAATGACACCTCATCAGTCAAACCTTGTGAAACCTTATCAAACCTTGTCAAACCCATCCAAACCTTGTCAAACTCTGACCAAACCTGTTCAAACCTTGCCAAACCAGACCAAACCTGAGGTTTGGCCGAGTTTGACCGGGTTTCGTCAGAGTTTGGCCGGTTTTGATCAGTTTTGGCTGGGTTTGGCCAGTTTTGATAAGGTGATCAAGTTTGAAAGTGGGCCAGTTTGTAGGTGAACCAATTGGGCTTCTACAGATATAGTTAAAGCCCTTTTTGCATCTTGTGCAATTACAAAGATTGGTAGATGTTAGAATACTAGCCAGCTATTCGCGTGTTGCAGCGGCGGCGAGCAAATGTTTTTACTAGGTAATGATAACTTTATCGCCGGTGTTGCTAACAAAAATGTATGGTGCTATATATAGATATTAGGGGTGTGCATGGTTCGGTTTGGGTCGGTTTTTAGCTAAAACCGAAACCGAACCGAAATATTCAGTTTTTATCAAACCAAAAACCGAAACCGTTCGGTTTTTGGCGGTTCAGTTTTTTCGGTTTATTATCGGTTTCGGTTCGGTTTTTTGGTTTTTCGGTTTTAAACCGTTTATATATGGGTGTGGCCAATTTATATTAAAAAATTTGTTTTACGTCGAAAATTGGTTATTATTCTTTGCTTTTTTTGTCAATACGAGCCTAATAATATTTATCCCAAATTTCTATAATTAAACACATATAAATGAGACACACATATGCAAATGAATATACACATAATATGATAACTGTCATATATGTAATGATATATTGTCAAATAAACATACGTACATGACAAACACGCATATAAACATTAATATAAATATATTTGAATTCTAACGATAAAATAAATATGAATTTAAAATATCGATTTATTGTTTATTTATATTATATAAATTATATATTATATAATAAAATAGGTTCGGTTCGGTTTTTACGGTTCGGTTTTTGAACGAAACCAAAACCGAACCGAAATTTTTTGGTTTTTGAAAAAGTAAAAACCGAACCATCGGTTTTTAGTTTCAGTCGGTTTTTTCGGTTCGGTTTTTTCGGTTATGTTTTGGTTTCTTCGGTTTTTTCTGCTCACCCCTAATAGATATAGTCGAGTCCACGCGCCTAGCGGCAACGATGTCTAATTTTCAGCAAATTGTGTCTGAGGTTTATTACTTTCAAATGTACCTGGAGCTGGTTCTTCTTGGATTCTTGCATGGGTTGGTTTTTAAACGAGAGAAATGGCTTGGTATTTATAGGCTTGAATTTAACTGTAGCACGATTTCGCCGGTTCCATTGTCATAATGGAACCGACAAGTGCAATCTAATGGGACGAGCTAATACTGCAACCCGGTTCTTGACGATTCCATCCATCAGATATAATCGGCTAGTGTAACTGGAAGGAACCAGCTAGTCTGACACAAAATCTGAATTCAGATTATAAAAAATCTTTTCTAGATTGTTTGTGATGTCATGCATGATGTATTAAACTACTTAATTTGTTTCTTTTGTTTTATACCATTTAGTGAAAAGAATTTTTGTTTAATTTACAAAGCATACATTTTATTCTAAAAATGTATATGCGTGTTTTAATATGTTTTGTGAAATAATATGATGTGAGATAAGTGACAAGAGATAATAGTTGAGTTAGAAAACTATAGGTTTAACACTAATAAACTTTATTTTCTACTTCTGATGATTTTACATTTTGTTATCGACAAAACATAGATAGATCGTAAAATATAGATAAACGTTTTTACGATTTATTTGTATTAACAACTACTTTCTTTGTTGCTAGGATCTCTCTTGGGATTTTGATAAGTTCAAGAGGAATCCATGATTAGACTCACAGTATGGGGAGAACCAATCTCTGTTTTTCATTCCCTCATTCCTGTCCCAGAGTATCCATGTACTCACCTCTCCTATTAGTCCTGAATCTTTTGATTAGGGACCCTTGTTGTAATTCAACTTCAGTTTTGAATACTTTGAATTTATCTAATGCTTCACCCTTAGTATGTAATAAATAAACATAATAAAACCTAGAAGCATCATCAATAACTATAAAAAAGTATTTCTTATTCCTTATTGAAGGAGTAGCATGTAAATCACACAGATCACTGTGGATCAGCTCCAAAACTTTAGTTTTACGTTTTACATTTTGAAATGGTTTCTTAGTTATTTTGGTCGGCATGCAAGTCTTACACTTTTCAGTATCCATGTCAAAAGCTGGGATTAATCCATCGTTAGACAAATTTTGCATCCTCTTAAAGAGGACATGGCCTAGTCTAGCATGTCATAGGATTGAATCATTCAGTTTAGAGGTTGACATAAAGGCTGAAGCAATATTATCAATCACAATATTGAGCCTGAACATTTGATTGATTAAATAACCAAAACCAATAAACACACCATGTTTGGATAAAACAAATTTATTAGATTCAATCACTTGCTTATAACCATAATTATTCAAAATACTACTTGAAACCAAATTCTTCCTAATATTAGGAACATGCAAAACATCAAACAAGGAAAAAATCCTTCCAGAACTAAATCTAAGATTTACATAACCACGCCCATGCACTAGAGCTGTTGACTCATTTCCTATGTGAAGAACAGAAGCATCATTCAGTGACTCATAGGTAAACCATCATCTATCTTTCTACACATGAACTGTTGCTCCTGAGTTAACCCATCACGCAACATCATCATCGTGCACAAATTAAGCCTCATATGCATATGTAACATAATAAACCTGAAGAGATTTATTAAGCATATTTGACCTTTCAGTAAGTTGGATGAACCATCCACTAAACCCTTTGTGCCTGAACCATTGACTTTGTTGCCAATATTAACACCATTGCAATCCCTTTTAATGTGACCAGTTTTGCCAAATTTCCAACAAGTACGTTTTGCCTTCTTGTTAGGATCAACCCTTGTGTTAATATGATGCTTACGTTTACCCTTTGTGGAAACTAGAAGGGAGGGGGAGTTGAACAGTTTACCGGTTTATTTACATTTTAAAATTTTACTTTTAAAATTGTTAGATCCGAGTATATGTTCAACCAACCCAACAATATGAACAAACAATATAACAATCTAATTCTAATGAAAATACAAACAATAAATAAGAGATAAGACAATATGAAGAGATAAGGTAAAGAAAAATCAAACCAAGACACCAAGATTTTTAGTGGTTCGGCTATGAAACTCCTCTTCGCCCTACTCCACTCCCCGAGTATCCGACTTGAGATTTCACTATATCAACAAGCTCCCTTTAGGCGGAGAAAACCATTTACACGTCGCTTACGTTGTTTTCCGACACTAAGCTAAATGTAGAGTCCTAATCTTAGCTAGAACTAATCTACCACTTCACATACACTACCCAATCACAAGATCTACAATATCAGATTTATACACTATCCGATTTACACAATCACACAAGATAATCAAAATAGAGATTTGGATCTTTGAAGAAAAAAAGAGAAATTACTAGACTATAACAATTCGTTTCTTGGCGAATACGAATGTTCTTCTCTTGCACTTGATGAGAGGTTGAAGAAGAAGAGATTGGATCACTTAAAACAAGATCAAACAATGTTAGTGATCAAGAGATTTAGTAAGAGAAAGAAGGTTTTAGTAAAAGAAACTTAACTAAAAAGTCCGTGCTAAGAGGTGTTTTTTTCAGCTGGAAATAATGCAGTATTTATAGCCAGAAAAATCCAACTGCTACTGTAGGAGGTCCCGGCAGTCCAAGATATATCTGGGGGCCGCCCAACCTATCAGGGGCCGCTAGTAGACTAACGCTTCCATTTTTGTCTTTTAGTGAGGAAGGTTAAATCTGACGTGGAAGGTTCCATTTTGAGGGGAAAACCAGTTTTGAATTTTTATAATTAAATACAACATTTCTTTTATTAATAAAAATATTTTGTATATCTTTATTTTTGCAAAAAATACTTTTGCAAAAATGTAATGGTTAAGAAAAAAAAATTCTTGATCACTAATCATGTTTAATGATTTGTTTGTTCATACCTTAAGTGATTTAAATAGAAATAGAAGTTTACGATTAATAATTTGTAAACGTTTATTTTTATCGTAAACGTATTTACATTTTGTCATCTTCAAAACATAGAGAGGTCGAAAAATATAAATAACGGTTTTAAACATTATTTGTATTAACAATCTTCCCCTTTTTGATGATGATAAAATATAAACTCATTTTGTATAAAAATAAATTTTGCAAGTCATTAATGAGTTTAATCCATTTCTGCCCTTTTTTTATCAAATTCAAAATGGATGATCGTTGAATTGTAGAGAGAAAGAAATCGACGATGCCAAGACTCCCCCTTGATGTGTACTCCCCCTCGTTTGGGGTACCAAAGGATCTATCTTATAAGATTTTTGTTACAAAACAAAGTTAGAAATACAAGTGCAAAAAAAAACTAACTCGTAGCAATATTGACAAATATATGCAAGTCATGCAATTCATGCATAAAGATATTTCATTCATTTCTAAAGAGCTCATACAATAATTTTATATTACATGCAATACTAATATAAAAAGAACTAATTCATACAAAGGAACATAAGTTTATGCATGATAACAAAATCTAAACATACTACACTAAGAAACTTAATACTTCATGACTTCTAGATGATTCTTGATTCATAGAAATTTACTTTGAGCAAAAGGTTAGGGTGAAACATTATTAGGTGACATGACTAATTTTTAATGGTGAGGTGGAGTTGGTGAAGCAATGGCGGAAGTAAGGAGGCATTTGATATAAGAGAACATGAAATGTATCTCATCTCTAAGAGAAAGAATGAGATTATGGTTGTGAAAACAACACATGTAATTTGCACCATGAAAATCAAGGAGATTGAAGTAAATAGGATGACCCATAATTGGTGGTTGAAGAGGTGGTGGCGGTGGTTGTGGGGATGGTAGTAATGACGGTGATGGTGGTGATGGTAATTCAAGTAAACGATCAAGAGGAGTGAGTGGAGAGAGTGAAAGAGTTATATCCAAGGAAGGATACATTTGAAGTGGGATTAGATTAGAAGGTCTTGGAGGAACATCTAAGATGTCATCAAGAAAAGGGTTTAGAGGTTGAGGAGAGAGTGGTTCATTTGAGGAAAGTGGTGAGGATTATGGTTTGGATTCAAATGAAGATGAAGTATTTCCAAATATGGAAGAAGTGTCTTTGGTTGATGGAGTTTTTGATGGTGCATTTGGTGGAGATGGAGATGAAGATGTTGTGATATGAGAGGGTGTAGAGATGGTATCATCTTCATTAGTTAGGTCAACAAAGAGTTGTCTTGGTGGTATGATGGTGAGTTTGATTTTCTTGTAGGCATTGGAGGAAGAGGCTTGGGTGGAAGCCATGAAAATAAAAAATGAAGAAGATGAAGATGATGGGAAGAGTGGTGAAGGTAACTATTTAATTAGGAGGAGGTGAGCTAAAGAAGCAAAGCATGAGGTTAAGAAAATCAAATTCCAAAAATTGTTTAGCAAAATGCAGAAATCCTAGCTGGGTCTAGAGGAGTGGATAGTCAATTACATAAAAAATCAAGAGAGACACAGTGAAAAGTCTCATGACTCATGTTGGTGATCCCATAAATAATCTGGTGGTCCCAGATATATTTGGGGGCCGCCCCATTGATGAGGTGTAATTTTATACATTTTTTCAGGGTCATTTAACCCTTATAATTATGTAATTATGTCTAAAATATGTGCTTAATCGTTTCTTTTTGCATTTTTAGCACTTGGAAGACATTTGGAGGAAATACACGTGACTGGGGCTCAATTTTAGAAGAAACCGGACAAGATTATAGATTGGTACAAAGAAGGCTTGAAGATTGATATACAAAAGGTGGAGACGGCGTCAGGATTCTCTGTGACGCTGTCTGGATTCGCAAGTGACGGCGTCAGAACTTTGGCGACGACGTCTGGATGTAACCGCCATAAAGAAACCCTAGAAGATTCAAGATAAAAAATGATCATTCAACTTGCACACGAAGTACCAGATATTGTTTTAATCATAACTCCTTCATACAAACTCGAATTTTACATTTTCAATATACATCATCATAGAGGATTAGGGTTTAGTTCGTGGGAGGTTGACTTATACCAGATTTTAGGAGTATTTTAGGGTTTCCCAACCCTTCTATATCATCCCTAATTGCTTGATTCATAATAGTTAAGTCCTTTTATCCTTTATCTTCCAATATGTCATATTGTTTAATATATAAGTGTGTTTCCTATATCTTGAACATGCTAGGCCAGATCTTTTAAGTGTTTGCTTATGATTGCATGTGAATTGGTATGTAGATCTTAGTTTGATTTCTTCTTGTTGATGTGTGTGCATGTTTAGTCTCTAGAGCCGTAGTTACTTAGGTGTATCAAAGATCTAGAGAGACATGATTGTATAGAAAGGATTCCATAAGCAATAGTCTTCATACTAACTTACCCATATGTGGATGATCCCCTTTACGTATTTTAATGCGCGTATAACTCCCTAGGGACCATTTATAGTCTTCATACTACCTCGCATGTCTGTCGCCCTAGCTATTTATCACGTAGACGGCATTTTCATGTAATTCGTCATGCATCTAGGAAATACTTACACATACATCAAAAGTGTAACAAGGCAATCAAGTTAGGGGAATATTATCAAGGATCATGCATGGTTAAGTAAACACTACTCCTTTATCATACGAATTTCCTTATTTTAATTAGTTTAATTTAGCTTAATTAGTAGTTTAAAACAAACCACCTTCAAAACCCGAGATTTAATTGCTTTCATAAAATATAAAAGTACAAAAATAATCTTCTTTCAAATCCCCTAGATCTTAGTTACCTCAAGTTTGGACCTTTACAGTGCTATTGCCATAGAGAACGATAACAACCCCCATGTCTTGCCTATACTATACTAAAACGGTTAGGTACACTGCCTAGGGAGTTATAAAACCGAAGTGAGTTTCACAACGCTCATCACCCGTATTTATGCGGCTATTTTCTGGAGAAACGAAAATTTTCTAGTTTTTCCTGATTTTCCAAAACCTGTACAAAAAATGTTTTCGTATATTCTCCCTTTTTCAGTCAATCCGATTTCCTCAAGAAACATTTAATACTTCTAAGTTTTCTAAACTAAAAGCTATCGTATGCTAAACTCTGATTGGGAAGCAAATATGGGCATATATTTCTACAAGGAAAGCTAAGCATACATAATGAGAAGCATATATTGCACAAGTTTTAGGATGATAAAACTGAATGATCATCCAAGGCAAATTACTTTGCTCAATTCAAAGCTACAGGTCTTACCAATTACCGTAAGTCTAAGTACTAAAGCATAGATAATAAATATTAAGTACCAACAACTAAAAATAAGTAGCACTAAAAATAAAAATGTCTTAAAGCAATTATTCAAATTGCTTATTTCTTCTTCTTCTTTAAGCGATTCTTGATGCCTTTTCCAATTGATCTTAGTCCACCACATTGCTCATCTCGCAATTTAACTTGACGATTGAGAATGTCGATTTGTCGGATGTAAAAATGTTCCATGTTTGGGTCAATGTCGGGTGGGTTTTCAAAGACACGAGGAACCTCATTTGTTAAAGAACTAACAAATCGAGTAGGAGAGGGAGTGCTTGCACGCAAGGTCCCTTCGTCATTAGCATCATCATCATCATCGTTGGGATGAGAGGAATATGGTTGACGGAAGGCGGAAGATGAGGAAGTGAAAGAACGACCTCTTATTATGCCATAATCCTTTCGGGTCTTTCGCTCTTGTTGAGCGGTAAGAGGATACATGACACGATCATATAAGGCATAAGACTCGATAAACAACTCAGGAATCTCACTCATGACAAACTTAAACAAGCGGGTCAATAACATACCATATGGTAAAATTAACCTAGCTTGTTTAGTAACAAATCCTATTCGTTTTGAAATAAAAAATGAAAGATTGAATTTTTTTGGATTTTGCAACACAATAGAGCATATAACAAAGGAACGCGGGAACGTGGTCCCGGTTACCCCCTAGAAACATTTTCTCGGATAATTTCGACCCAAGGTTTCATAGTTGACACGATTTCAAGAGTAAGAATTTAATTTTCCTCAACATCAACAATAGTTTTATGAAGAATACGAGTGATGGGACCCTCCTTTTCCTTTTGAACTTAGTTTTTTGATGTCATCAGGGCAAGGAGGATCAGTTAGGTATGGACCACCCCTAGGGATACCATATTTCAAGTCGTCAAGTGACCATTTGTTGGTAAAGACACACGCACCCTCATAAGGAATATCAAAGATTTTACCAAATTGTTCAAGTGTGTACGAAAAAAATTGATTTTGGATGACAAACTGGATTAACATTTGACATTCGTCAGAATAGTCCAAATGAAACTGACTATAGAACTCAAGAATAAAGTGAGGAAAAAGTTGTTCATTTATTTCAAGAAGACACTCAAACTCAATATGACTCAACATGGACCTAACATAGACTAAGTCTGCGAAATTTTGATAAACCACCCGACCCTCATGTATGCAACGACTTTTAAGGTTTATTAACATTTCTTTTAAAGGTGAAGTGTATTCATGTGAGATAACGGGAATGTAGTCTTTTGTGTGTTGATGATCTTCATCAGTTTTGCAAGGCATTGTAACCTAGATAAAAACAATCAAAGTCATATTTTATTGTCATTTACTTGCAGTGTTTTATTGACATTGTATCTAGTGTGTGCCTATATGCAACAAATGTGGAGTAACGATTAACTCGACTCTAAAATAAAAACCTATGAGTTAATCCAAACGCTCCTTAATTCACTTTTGCTCATCCAAACATGTCAAAAAATACATATGAATTATGTATTTTGAGTTTTATTTATAAGATCATTATGCATGTATGCAAAAACATTATTAGAGTGTATTAACAATGCAAAACAAAATTTTTAATATGTTCCTAACATGAGTGATTTCGAAATAAAAATTGGGGTTTTCGTCCGAAAATAATTTTTGACAAACACGCTCAAATGTGCAAATCCTATGTCTACGGGAAGCATAATAGTTATACATTGTGTTGTAGTAGTCCTAATTGTACACAATTGCAACAAAAATGAAAAATCCCCAATTTTAATTTTTGTGTTCATCATGAACCCTAGACACGAATTGAAAGAAAATAGATAAAATGACTTACAATTGATGATGTTAATGATATTAGGAATGATAGTAGGTGTTGATTTAATCTTCAATTATAGTTAACTTGGCCAATTTCGAGTTTTGGTGGATATGTGTGTGTTTTCGTCGCTGCAGCAAAGAGGAGAGGGGGTGTTTGGTTTCTAGTTTATGAAAAATGGATGTGCAGACAAAGAGGCTCGACTGGAGGCGGTCCCATATCAATATGGGGGCTGCCCAATTTAATCCGGGGGCCGCCCGAGATATGGGGCTGCCCTCAGCAGAGGGGTTTTGGACTTAAGTTTGACAAAAAATTTACAAAGAGGAGTGACATTTTAATTTGCATTTTGCGAATTAAAAATATTTAATATGCTTCGGATGAAGTAGTTAAATTGTCACGACGCGGAATGAAACACAGACTAGAATCGAGACTAGAGGAAAGCAAGACGATTTATGGAATGTGTTCCATCATTCCTAAACCAAGACGAAGATAATTAAACGATTCATGTTTAAGAGGTTTGGTTAGGATGTCAGCGATATTATCTTCGGAAGACACTTTTTCGATTGAGATATGTCCTCTTTGGACATTATCACGAAGAAAGTGATGACGTATTTCAATGTGTTTGGTTCGAGAGTGTTGCACCGGGTTTTTGCTAAGGTCAATCGCGCCTTTACTGTCGCACATAATCGGGACGTCATCGAGTAGTATGTCGTAGTCGATAAGAGCTTGTTTCATCCATAGTGCTTGTTGACATGCATTTTCAGCGCTTACATATTCCGCTTCGGTTGTGGATATAGCAAGAGAGGTTTGTTTCTTCAAGAACCAAGATGTCAAACAACATCCCACAAACGTACAAATACCGCTAGTACTTTTTCGATCCACATAATTTCCCGCATGATTAGAGTCGGCATATACTATGGTTTATATTCTGGTCCCATTAGGATACCATAATCCCTAGTGCGTAGTGCCTTTAAACTACTTAACTAGAACTGAAGCTTCAGCTTTCAGCAGTTGTTTTCAGTTTGTTTGAGAGATAAATGAACTATTCAATGCATTTCACATTAATTAGAAGAGATGCATTTACTCTCAATATCTCTTCCCTTTTATAGGCAAAAAGATTAGGGTTTACAAGTTTAACCTAGACTACGTGGCAAGCATTAAACGGGTGGTCGAACTACCATTTAATGCACGTTTGCTTTATAGTACAAGGTACAATCCTTTAATGAAAGATGTTGTACTTCTATACCAACTTTAGAAGTTTCTTTCCCAAGGAGATCTGCTTTATTCTTTTTGACATAAAGCAATCTTTTTCCCGCCTTGTAAATCTTCTAGAAGCTAAAACATTTCATTTCAAACTTTTGTTAAGGAGATAGACATCGGCCAGCTTAGAATTGTCAGCCAAGCTGGACTGAAACTCTTGCTAAGGTCTTTCTTCAGTTTCTGTCCCGCTGCATAAACTGAAGTGAAGATAATCTTGATCTTCTAAGTACCCGAAGAACTAAAGCTGAAGCTTTCCTTCAGTGACTGATACGTACAAAACGTGTCGAGTAATATAATATAGTAATTCCCGTTGGATGTGAAAATTGCTTGAGGACAAACAATGATCAATCTTCCGTAGTCGAAATCCTAACGAGATTTGAATTGAAAACCACGTTTTTGTTTTAAAGTAAAATGCTTGATTGTCTTTTTAGATTTTTGGTTTTAAAACTATTTTTAATACTAAGAATATTATACTAATATTATACTAATCAATCAAACTACGAGAATTATGCTAAAATGATCTAAAAAAATTATATGATGAAAATGCTTGCTAAGTGACGTGAAAAGTTCATTAAGTGTGAATTAAGGTTTTACTTAACGAATTAATTTCCTTAGAAAAGATAATTATCTCACAACGTTGGCTTATATTGACAAAAATCTCTTAAAAAGATACTAATTACTAGATGTGAAGTTTGACTATTTTTTCGAATTTTGCCCTTTAAAACATTAAAACTACAAATCTAAATAATCGAAGATTAACATTAAAACTACAAATCTAAATAATCGAAGATTATTAATCAACTAAACCTTTTTAAAATCCACACTTAATTCCCAAATCACAATATCACTTAATAAGCATTAATTAAACTACTCACTATGCATAATTATCAAATAAGCAAAGCTAAACATTTTATACTAAGCTACACTAATGAATTGAAAAAGGATAGAAAATGGAACCGAATTTAAGAGCCACAAATTAACAAAAACCACCCGATTTAATAGCTAAAGTAAATAATAAATTATATCTAGCTTATTAAATCCTTAAGCTCCACGCATCATGAGTTGACCGGTACCAAAAACACAAAACAAACACAAACTGTTATGTTAGCAAAACAAACAATTTCACATTTGCAATATTCACTATGCCTGTTTCTAATAAACCATAGGCCCAACAGAATTCAACAAAGCAACCCATAGGCCCAATCTACTCAAATGTGGCCTAATTATTAATCGTGGCCTATTAACCAAACTTGGCCCTAATTCCTTTCAAACGACCGCCAAACGAGTATTTAGAAACCAGATTTTAAAAGCTAAAACAAGAAGAGCTAATGTACTAATCTAAGTTGCTCTTGAAAACAAAGAGAAGCTATAGGCTTAATGAATAAGCCGAATGGTTAAGCAGTTCAAGGCTTCCTTTTAGTTTCGCATTGAGCTAGATCTTAGATAACAAAGTCGAATGAAACTTTAGAAAGTAAAAAGCTATAACCGAATGAAATAAGAACTAACCAACTAAATAAGCTCTCGATTATTTAAGTGGTCTGCAAGCTTATGTAAATAAGCTGAGTTTCGTATAAACTCGTGGCCACCTCTTATGAATCAAACCGAGCAAGTAAAAAGCCAATAAGCAAAAGAAGAAAAATAGAAATGAATAAGAACCAACCGAAGCTTATTTGGGATTTTTGAGCTTAAATCAATTCGAATAAGCTAATAATAGCTTAGTCGAGTGAGTGAAAGTAAGCTAGGAAGACAATAAGCTAAAACAGCTTATAAGAAAATAAGCTTAAACTCAACATCTTATTGATGAGCTTATTCGTCGTGGCTTATTAAAGAACTCTAGATCTAATCAAATAATCTATTAGATAGCTTATTCGAGTAGCTTAGAAGAACTGAATAAGCTATGAGAAATAAGCCAGAAATAAGCTAGATAAGAGAAAGCTTATTTCGAATAAGCTTAAAAGAAAAGAAAAGAGAAATAAGCATTTTGAATAAGCTAAACAAAACACAAACCATCTTTCATATCATTGAGCTTCAAGATCTTATTACAAAAAGACTAATAAGCTTTTGAAAAGCTTTTACAAAAAGTAAATAAGCTACAAGGAAAATTAAGCTAACAAAACTATACTATAAATTTTCTATCTAAAACTAACTCTCCAAAATGATGGAAGCGTCTTGTATAAATAGGAGTACAAGGGGTATTTTTATAACTTTTGTACTAATGATTTGTAGATAATTAGCCAATCATTGGCTGTGGTATGTACTCCCTCGGATTGTGGAAAAAAATAAGATGGATCCGCCGTTGTTTGGACGCCACGTGTCATTCCCATTAGCTTTAATAAAACGCACCATTATTGTCCTTTGGATCATTTGCAGTATTATTTTGAAATGAGATATAAAGTTGCTCGCCACGTGGCCTCATCTAATTAGCCTTCAAAATAATAGTGGAGCCTCACGTGACTGGCCATCATTTATTTATGAAACACATGATCTGACATCACCCCCATATCTTAATTCATTTTAGAATTTGCATTTTCTTTGTTTCAGGCTTTTAAATGGGCTCAGGCTTTAATAATGAGCCTATCTTAGGGTATAGATAACATGGGCTCGCCCGACCCATATTAATGGGTTACGGGCTGGCCCAATAAAATTCGAGGGCACAGTTGGATTCGTAATTTCACGCTCTTTCCATTAGAATGCTCGGGGCATTTGCTTATATCAATTTACGACACTAAGCTAAATGTCGAGTTCTAATCTTAGCTAGAACCAATTTATCACAACACAACTTCACGACTTGTTTACGACTTCACAACTTCACGACTTCTTCAAAACTTCACAACTTCTTCACGACTTCTTCACAACTTCTTTAAAACT
>BQNB010005495.1:0-17402 GCA_026074375.1 Tanacetum coccineum | reverse complement strand
ATTCATACCTAAGGACTGCTATTTCTAACTATGGAGCGTCCTTGGGTAGATCCCTCCGGTTCTGGTTGGATCGTAGGACTTATTCCTAACCTAACTACCTTATGACTTTAGAATCGTCGTGAACTTAATAGGTTGTTGGGTATGATATCGAACCATAAAACCATTTTCTGACATTGTTATTTTCAAATACTCACCCTACACATGTGCTCCGAGATTCAAAATTGTTTAGCACATGAAGGAAAGAGTTTCACTTAGAGTCTTAAAGATCACATTCTTCTATATCATATTATAATCACATTTTCTCCCCTTATTTTAAATAATAAGACACTTAGTATTTGAAATACCAATTGATTAAAATTTAACATGAAAAGTTACGTGGGAGAAAAATTATACCACGATATTGCATGAATTCATTTTCCTGATTGCTCCCCTTCAACAATATGTGGGATTCCAATATTTATTAAAACGTGACATTGGAATGAAAAATTGATATGACAACACCAATAAATATTGAGCGACTGAAGTGAGATGCCTTACAGTGAACAATGTCTATTAATAAATATGACGCGAGAGAAGTTTCCACATTTAGTTTTCTAATCTCTACCTATAAGTGTTTGCGGATACACATTAAATTGACAAATTTATTGAGATGTACCCCATCACACATTAAAAAAGGGCTTTGTCTATGATAAAAAGCCCCCCCCTCAGACAATAGATTCACATAAATTGCGACAATTCTAACGTACTACAAATTTTTTTAAAACTTATTCCAGGTAAGGGAGAGTGTTGACCACAACACATTTTTACACCAAATATCACTCTTTATGGAAAAATTACCACAAGTTGTATATTGTAACAATTACTGACATTGTCACGTAGATTCTTTCTTTGGCGCAAAAAATCGATGTTCAACAAAGACGAGTTTTCAAAACACGCACATGATAGAAATCTTCAATCAGTTCTTACACATTTTAGAGTGACGGGCCCGCCGCTATGTGAAGCGTACACGTCCCCTTTACATTCAGTCACGAGTTATGCACTGAATCTTGTACACATAATTCATCAATGAGACAAAAATTTACTAGAAACGACATGTTTTGAAAGCCGCGTTTGAAACATCCTGTTTCGATACTTCAATTACCCCCGTGTCGATGTTAATCACACCTCTTACTATAGGTACGTAAATGTTATCGATGTTCAAAGAAGTACACGTCGGAGAGAGACATTCTTTGTTCGATATTTTTGAAATTTTTCTCCGATATTATACTCTTGCTTTTCTCTAGATTTTATATTTTTCTATTTCTATTTCTTTTGGCTTTCTTCAATTTTTTCTGTATTTTCTCTATTCAAAATTTTTTATAAATCAAAATTAGAGACGAAAAATCTTTACAAATTCGATGTTTGATAGATCAATAGCAGATTCGTATTTGCCAGAACCATCCAGTTCATCTGAGTCACACATCTCATACCCGAGTACGCTTGACAAGTTAAGTTAAACCTATCTTCCGACAGAGCTTAGTAAATCGAAGTCAGCTATAACTGGTAGATTCCGGTTCTGACAAAGAATAATTCTAATTATAACCACTTTTCAAAACGCTGTTCCTTTAGTAAGTGATATCTGACACATCGATTTGCGTGGTACGGGAAACTAGCTAGAAAGGATTGCATGAGATGTGCTATGTGGACTGGATTGCATGAGATGGCTATGGCTGCCTTTGAGTCACAATACATAGGTATTTTATCAAAGTGAAAGCCATAATCTGTGAGCTGAGTTCTCAACCATAGAACTTGAGCGCAGCACGCAGATGAAGACACATACTCGGCTTCTCTGGAAGACATTGAAGTGCAGTCATGCTTTTTGGATGACCAACTAACTAACTTATCACCACCTAGAAATTATATGTCACTAGATGTACTCTTACGTGAATCGAGACAGCCCACGTGATCTGAATCTAAAAAAGTAGTTAGTTCGAAACCGGTATCCTTCGGATACCAAAGTCCCATGTTAATGGAATCTTTAAGGTACCGAAAGATCCGCTTAACCGCAGTAAGATGTTTCTCAGTCGATTTCGCTTGATAGCGAGCACAATAACATGTTGCATGTATAGTATCTGGTCTACTTGCTGTTAGGTACATGAGTGCTCCGACCATACTATGATTTTTTTTTTGGTCGACCGGAGTACCACTCAAATTAGCATCTAGGTGTTTTATAGCCATTGGAGTAACAATGCTATCACATGAGGTCATACCATGCTTTTTAAGTATCTCTTGAGCATACTTAGCTTGGTTTATAAAGATACCACGAGGGGATTGGTGGATCTGAATTCCTAAAAAGAATTTCAGCTCCCCCATCATAGACATATCAAACTTGATGTGCATTAGTTTTTCAAATCGTTTTGAAAGTTTTGGGTTCGTAGAACCAAAAATAATGTCATCAACATAAATTTGCCCAAGCAATATGTCTTCCCCATGTTTAGTTATGAACAGAGTTGGATCAATAGAATTTTTTGAGAATCCTTTGGATACCAGGAAGTTGGAGAGTTCATCATACCACGCTCTTGGTGCTTGTTTGAGACCATATAATGCTTTCTTGAGACGGTAATTGGTCAGGATGATATGGGTCAACAAATCCATCTGGCTGGTTTATGTACACTTCTTCCTTCATAGGTCCATAAAGAAATGTTGTCTTAACGTCCATCTGGTATACTGTAAATGATTTATGTGCAGCATACGCAATGAACAACCGGACAGCTTCCAACCGAGCAACTAGTGCAAATGACTCTTCGAAGTCAATTCCTTCCTTTTGAGCATATCCTTTAGCTACAAGAAGAGATTTGTTGCGAATCACATTATTTTCCTCATCACGTTTGTTTTTCCAGAGCCACTTCAAGTTAATGACATTTTTTCAAAGTGGTCTGTCGACTAATTCCCATACTTTTGATCGATCAAACTGGTGAAGTTCTTCCTGCATCGCTTCAATCAATGCAGAATCAGCCATGGATTCTTTGATGTTCTTCGGTTCGGTTCGACTCACGGTGAGTGCGAACATACACATCTCGCCATCTATTTCTAGCTGACGTCTTGTTCTAATTGATTGAGAAGGATTTCCAATGACTTGTTCTAACGGGTGATCTTTTGTCCAACATTGTCCAGAAGGATGGTGTTGATAGAATGTATGCATGTTTGACAAATCAACACGACGAGACGATGTCTCCCCTCGTTCTTGTTCTGGTGTACTAAAGATGTTGATAAATTCATCGTCGTCAACTTGTGCATATTCGATATTGGTTTCTGCTTGAATAATGTTCTCAGGGGCAGTGACAGTTGGTACTTGAGTTAGTGCTTGATTTGTAGTTTGAGGTGTTATATGAATGTTCAATGGAGGTTCAGCTGCAACAACGGTTTTTGTAGAAGTGTGAGTTATGTTTTGATGTTTACGGTTATCAAGAGCATCAGCAACATGTATAACGGAAGACTTTGACACAACTGAAGTAGATCCATTGAGTAATTCATTGAACATCGGTCTATATAGCAATTCTAGCTCATTTGACGTTCTTACTGTCTCAGCTGTTTGAGGAACATTGTCTTGACTTTGGGGATCGAGACTTAAACTTTCTTGTTCAAGTACCGTAGTCGAACATTGTGGAACGGGGTCAGAACTGACGTGATCTGATGCCATCAAAGGCAATTCGTCAAAGTTAACATGAATGGTTTCATCTATTATTCTTGTTCTCTTGTTAAATACCTTGTAGGCTTTTGACTGAGTAGCATACCCTACAAAAATACATGCATCACCTTTTTCCTTTATTTTATCAAGATTTTCACCATCTTTGACGATGTAGCAAAAAGAGCCAAAAATGTGAAAGAACTTAACTGACGGATAAGTATATTTAAATTGAGGAATGGATTGTGGTTGTGGACAAGCATCTTGATGTACTATGGATGAGTAAGCATTAGGATACGGTGTTGACGGATAAGTAATTGCATAAGGTGTGGATGGATAAGTAGTTGAGTAATGTTGTGTAGGATGAATTGATCCATATTGAGGAGACTGGGATGGTAAAAACTGTTGTTGGAACTAAGGATTGTTATATGAAGATTGATAAGTGGTGAAGTGAGATGGTGTCATTTGATGATTCACAACTAGTGCAAGTAGATCTTGATTGCGTTCACGCATAATACGAACTTCATTTGCATGGAGTTAATGTTATTTAAGATATTCATTAAGTTGATCAAAGTTGGTAGTGTGCAAATGTCTTACAAGTTTGACATCAGTCACAAACTTACTCATTCAGGTGGAAGACTGTTTAAGAACTTGGTATTGACCTGAAATTGCTCCAATTTCATTTTGTAAATGTTCATGTCATTGATCAGCTGAGTAATCTCAAGTAATACTGTTGAAATGATTCCCCCTTGATGTAAGCAAACTTATCAAATGCATCATACAGTTTACACTCCCATTTCCTGCTTTTTCAATGAGGTACCTTGCATTAGTAGTTGAACTCTTTTCCATAGATCCTTGGCAACTCTGTGATGATTAATGAGTGAATAGACATCAGAGGGTAGCGCGCTAGGCACTAACTTTTTTTATCTGTGTGGAAGCTGGCGACGGGGCTTGCTTAACCGGATACACGGAATTGTCCTTGAAGAATGATATTAGTTTCCTTGAAATCACAATCAGCTTGATATTTCTCAATTGCAGACAATTCCTCATATTTCTTTGTCCTGGTCACGCCATTATTTTTAATCGTATGCCAAATGAGTAGACCATGTTCAACTGATTCAAGTATCATTCTTCCATGCACTCTATTTTGCATGTAAAGTTCCATTATGCTTTTCCAAGAATCATACATATGTTTCTTAAATATTGGTGGACGATTGTCACCACCAGAGAGTATCATGAATTCAGCAAGAGTAGACATTGTTACTTTGTTGGTATGTGAAAAGATTACTTGTTGATCGGGCAGTAATAAGAAGTAATTGTGTTAAAGTGAGTTGATTTTAAGTGTTGTAAATCTTAAGAATACACAGAATTTTACAATTCTTGATTAAACCAGGAAAATAACATTTCGGGATTTTACAAATCAAAGAAAAAAATTGTATAATTCAAATTTGAATTAATTCACCTTGGATTAATTCGCCTTGGATTAATTCACCTTGGACTAATTCACCTTAGATTAATTCGCCTTGGATTAATTCACCTTGGACTAATTCGCATTGGATTAATTCGCTCTGGAGTAATTTGCCTTGGATTAATTCGCCTTGGATTAATTCACCTTGGACTAATTCACCTTGGATTAATTCGCTTTGGATTAATTCACCTTGGACTAATTCACCTTGGATTAATTCGCCTTGGAGTAATTCACCTTGGACTTATTCACCATGGATTAATTAGCCTTGGTCTAATTCACCTTGGATTAATTCGCCTTGGAGTAATTCACCTTGGACTAATTCATCTTGGATTAATTTGCCTTGGACTAATTCACCTTGGATTAATTTGCCTTGGGCTAATTCGCCTTGAACAAAAAGAGACTAATTCGCCTTGGAGTAATTCACCTTGGATTAATTTGCCTTGGAAAAATTCGCCTTGAACAAAAAGAGACTAATTCGCCTTCAACAAAAAATTTAATTCGCCTTCAAGAATGTGAATAATCCGCCTTCAAGAACAGAACTAATTCGCCTCCTACAAAAGAACTCTTTCAACTTTTCATAAAACACTAAGGATCACTTTTGCTTTTACTCAAATTTTCTTGTACAACTTACCTATCAAAGCCTAGTAGAACCTTAAAAATACAAACTTTAAACTTTTTAACACAAAAATTTTCAAATCAAGATTTTGGATACAAAAGTACTTTTTGAACCAAAACTTATCAAAATGAAGATTTCTATGTATTATCCAAGGTTTTGCATTTACAACTAGATAATACTAAGACAAAAGAAGAAGAAAGTAGTAAACTTTATGGTTTTTAAACCCACAAAAAGGTAAAAACCCTTTGTATGGTTCGAACCAAAAGACAGAAAAAAACAAGAGGTAAACAACGCACACAATAACAAGATATCACCCCATGGCTCTTTATACCAATTGTAGAATAATAGTAATCATTAAACACACCTATAAGTATGAAGAAATCTAGAGAGAGAAAGAGAGTGGGAGGTTGATTCTAGTAAGAGAATGTGAAAGAGAATAATGTATAACTATGTGTGAATAATGAAACAACCAACACCCTTTCCATAGCATGGAAATGGTATATATACTTACATAGGCCGTCCATATGGGCTTTGTCCATGGGCTTTCCATAGGTTTTTCCTAAGCTAGCCTATCTAGTTTCCAAATATTACTTAACAAGCTATCTAACGATATTTATAGAAGAGACCAATACTTTTGTATTTCTAACAGAGACAGTTATAATACATTTTCATGCCATTAGCCCTTTACTTATCTATTGCCTCTGAAAATGAAACACCTTCTGGTCTCTTATATCATCATTTTCTAATCATTTTCTAGGCTTAGGCTGCCTAATGTTGTTATCTTAATTGTTTGTTTAGCTTAAAGGTCTCAACTCATTCTTGCAAAGGGATCATCATACTTGTTACCACTGTAATAATTTGGCAAGATTATAATTGCAGGGTTTATAAAAGCCCTTGCATAGTTTATATTCATTACCACAGTTATTTTTCAACATCTATATGCTGCCTTATTCTTTCTATATTCTGTCAACTTGTTCCTAATATTTACATACTTTTTTATTAGGAAAAGAAAAAGGAACGTAGAGTGAAGCTTGTAGAATTGCATACAGAAGTCCACACGAAGAAAGGGACTAAGCCAGGAGAGCCCAGATCAAGTGGGATTCTAGAGTTTGTTGACCCGATGTCTAAACAGCGATTGGTAACTCTCCCAGTCTTATTATATGATATACTAAAATTACTTTTGTGCGTTTATAAATCTTAACAGTTTTACCCAAATTTTAAAGTTGTTGGTTTTACCCGTATTCCATTACTAATATGTCCACTCTATATAACAGGATGAATATTCAAAGATTATCTCAGAAAAGCATGTGGAGAATAAAGAGAATACCGATATTGATGAGAATGGTTCTAAGTCTCCACCGGATGAATTTGAAGTTTGGAAAGGCGTAGCTACATCAAATAGAGGCCATGTGCTTGGTGTCGGATTGACCATAGATCTAGCTTTTGTGCTAATAGGTACTATAAGATCCGGGAGTATCTACGTCACACACACGTGCTCACCTTATGAGGTTTGTCTATTTTCTTTATTCTCACATCTTTTTAGAGTTTGTTATTCTGATGAGTTGTTTTAATACGTGTAATTGGATGTAACAGGAGATTCGAATTCTAAAAAAGAAAAACGATGATCTAAAGAAAAAAATTGAAGATGAGAGGGAAGCTGCGAAGGCTCATAAAGTAGCAGATCAACTGGCTTTGCATAAAACACTCAATGATAGGTTGGAGTCTTTTGCTAAGAATTATCCTCCCCGAGCTACTGAATCGGATCGTGGTCCTAGCTAGTCTTGTATGATTCAGAATTAGGCTTTAGTTTTTGTGTTAGAACTATTAGGTTGCAGTACGTCGAAAACAATTTCAATGTTGCGTCGTCCGATTATACGTTTCTACCCTATGTCTTTTGGATTACGAATTTATGTCCATCGGTGACACATTTATGCATTTTGGTTACCGGATTGGTTTATTTTAGTGATTTATTAATGGTTTTTATTGTCTTAAATATTAGTTTTCCTATTTATAGATTATGGATTCTGGAAAATCTTCGATTATAATACGAATACCACAGAATTTAGCCACGTGTTTCCCATGGATTAATCACAAAATTCCCTGATGACATCAAATAACGTCTATTTTATAGCATCATTTATCCCATGTTATTAACCCATTTTGTATAATTTTTGCAAGAATTGGTACTTAATTGTTTATATTTGTTATTTTCAGTAATTATCGAGTAGTTGGCAAAAGATTAAGAAAAAGACGTGTTTTGAAGCATAAACGAAGAGTTTCAGAAAGTCGTTCATTCTGACATCAATACGCCGTATCATTCTAGAAGCATACGCCATATCTAAAGACTTTGAAGAACTCAAGACCATTGCCTGACTTTGAAGAATACGCCATTGATACGTCGTATATGATACTTTGGTCAAAAATAAAGAAAAATACATTTTCAGCCAATACTCCGTATCCAAAACCCTAATACTCTGTATTGGTCAATACTCCGTATCCAAGAAATCGGATATGACGTATTGGTCAATACGCCGAATTCAAAAATCAGATATGGCGTATCCAATTCCTGAGCAAGAATTTTGGAATATTTTATTCTTGGAGCCCATGCCAAGCAACCCCGATACGCCGTATTGAGTTCCAATACATCGTATCGACTTCAGAGTCTTTAAATACCAAATCCTAAATACGATTTAGGGTATGCTTTTTTACCACCAAGTTTGATTTTCAGAAGATCTATGAAGCCATGAAGGTCCTATAAAGTGGTCTAATCGATGGGAAAACTCTTGTAATCTCTACACTCCACTATATGCGTTCGGTTAGCATTATGTTTAATCGTTCATCTATGATTTCGTGTATTGTTACAATGACTATCGGCTAATACCTTTAGGTATTAGCCATGTTTATGATAATATAATGTTTTGATTTGTCTTTATATTGATTGTTCTTTATTCGTTTCATGTTGATTATGTTTATCACCTCATACCCGTTTATGTGCTTAATTATGTGTTTTCCTTATCATTTAACTAGGTCTAGTCCTACATATTTAATGTGCTGCAACTTCGGTGTTGTTTGGGCGTAGGCTAAGAGTCCGGGATAGAAACATATAACGCTTATTCATATAGCTAGAATACTAGGATCACCAATAGAAAGCCCTAAAAGTGGATAGGTAGACTAAGCCAGTGACTTAGGATTACACATAACGTCTTGTTTCCATAGGTAGTTAAGTGGGTGTAGACTACTAGTATATGAATTTTCATTAAGCAGTAAGTTGGTAAAGCCTCCATGAGCTATGATTCAATATAACCACCAATATAGTTTCCTAGATAGATTATAATCAACGGTGTGAGCTTCATGCGGGTTTAGGTTAATTGTGACAAGATTAACTAGCAACCTAACTTTGGAATGATATATCACCAACGAATTAACACAATCATTGCACGAATAGATAATCAAGGCATATTATTATATTAAATGGGCTAATACGTTTTCCTAAGATTTGACCTCTTCCCTATCTTTTATTAATCACTTGTGTGCGTTATTTGTCATCACTTTAGGATAATTAGAACTAAACTCGTGCCAGTCTCTCAGGCTGAAAACCCCCTATTTGTATTAGTTTAGGTTTAATTAGATTCAATTAGAATAATTAGTTTAGATTAGTACTAAACTTAGGTAAATAAAATACTAGTAGAATTAAGAGTTAACTTCTACTCTCAATGATCGACACCCTACTTACCAACGAAGCTACATTTGATTGGGTACACTGCCCATTAGAGTGTTGTTTTAGGTATAGTCGGCATAAAATAAATAGTAAAACTTGATACATAAATAACACCTACACAACGACACATCAAGTTCTTGGCGCCGTTTCCGGGTAGTGAAGTTGTTTAATTCTTGTTTATTAGTGTTTTAGTTTAGTTTAGATTAGTTTAGATTAATTTGATATTTGCGTGTTTGTTTTGTGTGTTTAATTTTCTGCATTGTATATTTTTGCATATTGTGTGTTTGTGTGTTTTATGCATTATTACAATCTTCTGTAATCATCTGAGTCGAATACTGAATACGGCGTATTCAATTTATTGGATACGGCGTATAATTTTTTTTAAAAACCAATACAACGTATTTGACTCTATCATTAATACGACGTATGGCTATTTGACAGTTTTCTTTCCTAGTAAATTTATTACAGTTTAAAATGGATGACCCCAACATTACTATGGAAGAGTATATCTGGCTTGAGGAAGAAAAAGATCGTAGGCGTGGTAAGGTGTATAACTAGGAGACTGCTACGTATGGTAAGATCTGGTATGATGAAGACGTTCACAACCTCAAATATGTTGAAACTGGATTCCCAGCTATAGTCCTTAATGACGCGTTAACATTTGAAGTTACGCTCTCATGTGAACCCACGATAAGTCCTCTTAACGACAATAAAATTGACTTTAGAATATCGTTTGACGAATCCGACGATGAAGATTACACGGTAATTTATGACAAAAATTCATTTTTTTATAAAATAATTTCTGTCAACGATTTGAAAACGGATTCGGAAAATGATAATGAAAAAGTCAATATGCCTTCGTTCCTACCACCCGAGCCTACGGTCAGTTGTTTTGATGATTTAGGCTTCTTTAAAGATTTTGAGAATGAATTTCCAGTCATTGTATACAATAATGCCCAAACGTCTAAATCAGATTTATTAACTGAACCGATTTTAAGTCCTCAACATATCGATGAATTTAATTTGAAAGATGAAACATCATTGTCCGAATGTGATGAAGAGGAACAAAACATTTTAAACTTTAATGATCTATTTCCTTTTAATGTAATTTATCCCAATAATTCAAAATCGGATAAGGACAATGATGATGATAAAGTTCATATGAACACTCTTGGGGGATTTAATCTGTCAAACTTGTTACTAATTAATCAATATTCGATGTGGTAGCCTATGCACATGGGTCAAATAAGCTTTTGGAAACAACTCATGATGCATCTAATAAATTTTTCAAAACTGAAACTTTTATCAAGGGATTAAATTTTAATATCATTACTAGGAATCATCGTAAACAAAGGGATACAATCATTCCTAATCAATAATTAGTATGTGCATTTGGCCATCCCGTTCGACCCCAAATTAATTTAATAAGGATGGATTAAAATTAGGGCGAATCATAACTAAAGCCTTTTCTGTAAACATAAGTGCCTCCGGGAAGACAACCCAGAATGTATTTCATTTTCTATCGAGACTGTCTTTCCAACTGTCTATACGGCTATCTAACCCACATGCTATGGCGTATCGACTATCTGGACGTTATCCAGTCTTTATTTTTAGCACAGTCTATACGACGTATTCATTAAATGAATACAACGTATACAGGTATCAATACGACATATCATGGGGAATGGATACGATGTATCAACTTCTTGTACAGTTTTAGGTTTTTATCTCGAGTCTAACCAATGAATACACGGAGAAAGAAATTGCACTTGTTTTTCTATATTTTATACAGGATATCGTGAAAGAAATATCGACGAATATTGGTAGAGAATTTACAAATCTGGAGATCTTGAAGTGTTGGAGTCTTGAAACCTAAAGGCGGTTATTCAACACAAATTCTTGCTTAATAAATCTACATGGAGAATCTACCAAGCAAATATCAGGGGAGTTTCTCATTCTAATTCTTTTTAATTCCCGTATTTAATGTTTTATCTATACAACGAGGACGTTGTATAATTCAAGTGGGGGTGGAATTAGAATGTTTACTTGTCTTATTTTTCACACTAAAATGCTTAAATTATGCTCAGATTTAAAAAAATTTCAAGCATATTTTTATGAAATTACTTGATACATAACCCGTACACAATAACCCTTGTTAGATATCGTGAGGATTTAACCTTATCCGTTTCCAAATGTTTACCCAAATTCTACAAAATATGAGTGTGTCGGTGATGTTGTAGACTTAGAACTTGGCTTGGTATATCACTCGAGACCGCAGTGATGAGTACTATGGATTTAGATGGAGTAACTTGTTTAGATTGGTAAATTTTAGGATTACACCCAAAACGCCTTTACATGTTGCCTATTAACTAACTACACTGGTTAGTTAACCCCCATATAAACCCTTTGTTTACTCTCATTTTAAGAGTAAGATACCCCTAGAACAACTCGTAGAGCCAATCCTTTAGGAACTACACAAACTATTTGTTTTGTTACACCTTTACACCTTAGCCTACCCTGTTAGATTAAGTTTATTTTACAGTTACTAGTTGCTTAAAGTGTAAAGTTTGTATTTACCGAGTCTTGTGTCTATTTTGGTACGGTTGGAAGAAATTTGCACATCGCAAATGGGACTGTATATTATAGTCAAAACTCATGTATTTTTACTACCATCGCAATTAATGGTACCTCCGAAAAATGAAGGAATTATCAAAGGAATTATCTGGAATTATTATGATCATGAAGATGGTGAAATTACACCGAGTTTTGTAGTATAGTGTTAGCAAAAAAATCAAAAAAATTAGAAAAATCGCAACAAAAAAATAAGAAAAGTGTAAAGATAATCATTTCACAACTACCGAAGGAATTACACGAAGGATCGATTATTCGTTGATACAAATTGACGATGTAGAGTATTGTATAAAGTGGAAGATATCGCCACTGGCCTTGTATAGTATGTAAAGTATGGGATGATTGGGAAGTTGACCGTTACGGGAACGCCAACTTAGGTTGTTGTTTTTGATCTATGATCAAGACGTTTATAAATAGTTGTGTCTTTATCATGGTAACGGTCGAGAAAAAGTGTCTAGCAACTTGTATTTTAGACTTAATCTATTTGTTTCGTAATTTTTATTTAACAACAATTTACTTCTCTTTCCTAATAACTAGCCGTTGGTTTTACACAAATGAAGATTTGTACGAGTGTGCATGTCTATTTCGTCGTTATGGCCATGTATGCATGTCTCAACTGCCTTGTTGGTTTATGACTTTTGGTGAAAGTTAGAAGGTCCCTACCCTATATCATTCTTCATCCTAACCGTTGGTTAAATTCGAATGAGAATGTGATCGAACACACATGTATATTCCGTCGTTACGGCCATGTATGTGTGCTTCAGCTGCCTTGTTGGAGTGGTACTTCTGGTGAAAAATTGAAGAATGATAAATGTTGGTAGAAATATTACAATATTTAATTTATACATTCTCTTCATGTTTTGGTGATGACAAACATGTAACTTATAACACATAGCGTAAAGTGATTAAGTTACTCGTAATCACAAATCAGCAATTCATACGTCAACATCTTACGACGTCTCAAGTTTTCTTCAACAACAAATTTAAGTTCGCACATGACGTAAATCACTAAAGGTATGAACAAACAAACTTTAATTTGTTGAATGATCAAAGAAATTTTTTATTTTCCAAACCTTACATTTTTTACAAAATGGGACAAACACTTTTAAAACATATACAAAACATTTTTGTATTTATAAGAAATGTTTTATTCAAAATAAATATTTTAAATTCAAATTTTCTACCCAAAAACGGCTAGAAAGTTCCAGAAAAATCTTCCCTACAAAAAGACAAAAAAGGGAGCGTTTGAAAAATGGGCGACCTCCTTAATTAATTAAGAGGACCGGCCATAATTAAGGGGCCGCCCTTGAATAATTAAGGGGACCGCCCAAATAAAAATTTAATATTTTTCCCTATAAATAGTGGACTGTTTCCATAGATTTTCTCACCTCTTTGCACATAGTTTTTTCTCAGATCTAAACTCTTCTTTCAAACCTTTTTCTTTGATCACTTAACTTGTTATAAGTTTGTTTAAATGTGATCCAATCATCCATCCATTCAAGTGCAAGAGAAGAACTCTCGCTATCATCAAGAGGCGAAGTTATGTAGTTTAGTTAGTGCATTCGTGACATGTCTTACATTCACAATGTATAGATCTAGCCCATGTATTCCAAACATGTGTAATAGTTAGTATTAGCCAATAAATAAGCCCAAGCCCATTTGTGGGTTTAGGGTCCACTAGGTTATTAGGGTTAGGGTTGCATTTGTACTCTATAAATAGTGATGAATAATAAAGCTATACCTATGAGGTTTTCCCGTAATTTGTGTTGCTTTCTAATAAATAACATTTATTAGAGAATAAATGTTAGTCAAAGTAATTGGCCCAAGCTCGGTTTGTGGGCTTGTGGTCAACTAGGGTTTCTCTCTTGTAATCTCTATATATTGTGATGAATAATACAAATGCAACCCTAACCCTAATAACCTAGTGGACCCTAAACCCGCAAACGGGCTTGGGCTTATTTATTGGCTAATAGTTAGATCGTGGTGATCATGGTGTGTATAGTTCTTAGATCATGGTGATCTTAGTAAGTAGTGTTAGATTGGTGTGATCAAGGTAGTGTCTAGTTGAAGAAGTTGTGAAGTTGTGTTGTGAAGTCGTGAAAGTAGTGAAGAAGTTGTGAAGTCGTGGTAGATTGGTTCTAGCTAAGATTAGAACTCGACATCTAGCTTAGTGTCAGAAATCAAGATAAGCGAAAGTTGTGTACGGTTTTCTCCGCCTAAAGGGAGCTTGTTGACTAGTGAAGTAACTCTCGAGTTGGGTACTCGGGGAGTAGAGTAGGGCGAAGAGGTGCTTCGTGACCGAACCACTATAAATCATCGTGTCCGGTTTGCATTTCCTTTTACTTATCTCTTTACTTTTATGCTCGCATTTATCGCTTTATATTTATACGTACAATTGTGTGATGTGTTGATTATATAGTTTTAATTATGTTTATGTCATGTATGAATGTGAATATTGTGTGTTGGTTTGTATTGTTGTAAATCAATGTATTACTATGTGTATATAACTCGTATGAACACTCATCATATTGTGTCACGCTTGATCGGTAATTTGATACGAAACATTTTAAGATTTTAAATGGAAACGTATTCACCCCCCTCTACAATTTCCACAATTGGTATCAAAGCCACGTCGCTCTAATTTTTAAAACAAATATTTTTAAAAATTAAGTATGATCCATGTATCAAATTACCCATTAAGGGGGATTAAATATGAAAAGTGTTTTGTTGATTAACTTGTATTAGTTTTGATGTTATATACACTAATTATACTAGCTCGAGATAAAAATGATGCTTAAAATAAGTGTTATATGTTCGGTATCAAATTCAGAAAGTTGTACACCTTTTACCTTTAAAAACAAGTTAAAATAACCAAAAACGGACTTAAAATGCCAAAAATATGCTTGTTTTGCTAATTGTGTTGTGTAGGAACGGATATCTAAGAAAAGGACGAAAAATGAAGCCAAAACGACAAAACCGGACACGGAATGGAAAAGCGTGGAAAAGACAAAGTCAAGACAAAGCCCAAGTCTGAAAAAGTCAACCAAAGTCAACCCCGACAAATCCAAAAGTCAAAAAGTGAAGAAAAATAAGTTTAGGGGCCCAAATTGCCAAATCCCTAAACTTATTTAATGAAGGATATAAAGAAAATGATTGCAAGGGCTAAAAATGCCAACTGCCCAAAGTATTAACTACAAGGGCCAATTCTGCCAAGTCCCCAAAACCATAACTCAAAAGGACCATGGGTGCAATATCAATTATAACCTTTGGGGACTGTTTCTGCCAATGACCAAAACTTTCATTAAACACAAGGACTGAAATTGCAAAGTCAAGTATATACATGAGGGGCTGTTTGTGTCAAAACCCCAAACCCTCACCCCACGTTTGAACTACTGTTTATCTTCTATAACACTTTCCCGCCCAACCCCACAACCTCCTAAACCTGTCCCTCTCAACTTCGTTGACTCCCCACATCCATCCAAAACCATCACTATAACTAAACCCCACCCCCACATGGGTATGCCAAGCTGGCAATCCATAATCCCACAATTCGATCAAGGGTTTGGATTTAAGACCTTGGGCACCAAGCATAACCAAGGGCCAGGATTTGAGTGTGTTTTCTACACTCTCACAACAAGCACACATATGTTGTTTTGTCTCTACAAAGAAGCACAAGAAGAGAAGACCCAACCCTAGCTCGTTTTATTATTTAAGTTGTTGTAAGCCATTGAGGCACAAGAGTTAGAGTTAGTTTTTTTAGTGTGTTAAGTTTTAGCTCAGTTTAGTTTCTTTTATGTACTTGTACTTTCCCTTTTTTTTAATGAAAATTCAGCTTTAATCTTACATTGTGTCTAAGTTACTTGAGTTTCTTTAACAACCTTATAAGCTCTTAATATAAGCTCTATATAATCTGTTTTCAACTTTGATACAAAAATTTAAGGAAAATTTAAAAGAAGAGAAAAAAAAGGGTACTGTTTGATAAGCTGTGGATGAATGAGCAATAATGGATGGCTCATTGGTTTCTTAGTTAAGCTTTTATAAGCTTTGGGTAGGTTTTAGAGCTTATTTAGGTATTCAAAATCCTGTTTTGAGCAAGGATAAAGGTATGCTTTCTCTTTAAATTTTTGCTTAAAAATTACTGTAGCACTGCTTATTTTTAGCTTATTAATGGCTTATTGTGCTTATTTGTGTTTAGTGATGCTTAAATATGCTTTCTAGGTGCTCTTATTTCATTTACATGCAAATTGCTTAAAACTGCCTAGAATAGCTTATTTTTGTTGATTAGCTTATTAGATTTTCAAGTGCTTATTTGTTTTGCTTTTCACTTTTTATTGCTTAATATTGCATAATTAGTAGTAGTCTTTAAAATTTTGAGCCTAAAACAGTTCTTATATGTTTTAAAATCAGTTTTTAAATTATAAAGGGGTGTTTGGGTTAAGTACTAAAACGGGTCAAAATGGCAATGACATGGGTTGTGGCCACTTGGCTAACTTTGGCTTAAGACTTTAAGCCCTTGTGAGTCTGTTTTTAAAAGTTTTTAAGTTCAAAAAGTACTTTTCAAGTTTTCTCATGATGGCCTTTATGACTGTTGGTTTTTAAAGAGATACAAGTGCTTATTTTTTATTAAGCTTTAAAAACCTAATGTAGTGCTAAATTAGGTGTCATTTGTGCAAGAACCAAGTAGTCAAAGCCTTAGGAATCCTTGTGTTTTATAGCTTTGGTCTGTCAACACATCTTTCAAGTTTTTCAAAAGTCAAAATCACTTATTTCTTTTTGCAAGAAAATCAGCAGCTTTAAATTGGTTTTAGAAGCTTAAAATTTGAGCATAAGCTCACTTTAAGCTATGCTCAATCTGTTTTAAGCTAGTTTTTCATTTTGAGCTTATTTTTAGCTGTCAAGATAAGCCCCCTTGTCTTTAGTCCATTTCTCCTGGTGCTAGACCACCAACTTTAAGCCACTTGTTCTAGCTTATTAGGGGGCCTCAGCCTAAGCTTTTGGCTTTTCTAAAAAGCCAATAAGCCCTTTTTTAAGCCCCTTTAGTTGTAGCCTTTAGCTTGTCCTCTAGGTAGCCTAAATTTAAGCCCAAAGTAGGTCCTTGACTGTTTTTGTTTTGCATAGTATAGGATTTAGCTTATTCCTGTTCTGGCTTATTTTGTGCTTTTTAACTAATGTATTTGAATTCTTTCTTGCTTATTAGTTCCCTTTGTTGCCTATGCTAGCTTATTTTCCCATTCCCATTGCTTATTGGGTGTTTAAATAAGCCATTTTTGCCTTAAAAACACCCTGGCAGTACTAACTCCAAAAT
>BQNB010005494.1:0-101930 GCA_026074375.1 Tanacetum coccineum | reverse complement strand
ATATATCTTGTGTTATTGATCTGAGAAGTAACACGCCCCGAACCCATATTCCGCTGCGACCCAATTTGGGGGTGTTACACCTTTAGATAGTGCATCTTACACTGCCTGTAAGTATGTTAAGCTGATTCAAGAATTGCTAGGTTATTTTAGAGATACCTGCCCTGATATTCATACACCTAGTAAAAAATTAGTTGTGGTCACACCTATCAACAAGAAGAAAATAGTTTGATTTGTTAAACCTGTCGCATCATCAAGCACCATTCCCAACGTGACTAACAGACCTTTATTGTCTTCTACAGGAGTAAAACCTTCTACTAGTGCTAGCGGACCAAAGCCTTCAGGCAATATAAAGAATGATAGGATTTCACGACCACCAAGTAGTAATGAGAAGAATAAAGTAGAAGTCCAATCTAGAAAAGTTAAATATAGTTTGAATAAAAAGAATTCTGATTCTATAATTTCTGTAATGAACATGTTAAGCATTCTGTTAAAGGTGCTGAGGCTCTTTGTTCTATTTGCAATCAATGTTTGTTTGATGCTAATCATGCTATGTGTTTGATTGATCATGTGAATAGTATGAATGTGCGTGCTAAATCTACCTTTAAGAAAAATAAAAAGAGAAAAGAATGGAAATCTACTGGAAAGGTGTTTAACTCTGTTAGATACAAATGGAAACCCACAAGAAGAACTTCCACCTTAGTTGGACATGCGTGCCCTTTAACTAGGATTACCGCCAATAATGAAGTTCCTATTAGGGAACCCATTCCTCTTAAAGTAGTTGCACAAGAACTAGTAGTAACTAGAGTATATACCAAGAGACCTAAAGTACCTAAATATGTTCCTAATAGCAATCCTAAAGTTGCAAAATCTATGACTGCTAACAAAATGGAATCGGGTACATCTCAGGGATCCGATACTTCAGTTGCTCCATCTTCTTCTTCTCTTATCAAATGCAGGTTGTACAAATTTTTCTATGGTATTTAGACTCTGGATGCTTCAAGCATATGACCGGATATCGCTCTCAGCTCACCAATCTCGTTCATAAATTTCTCAGTACTGTCAAATTTGGTAGCGATCAAGTTGCGAAGATTATGAGGTATGGTGATTATCAGATAGGGAATGTCACAATTTCAAGGGTTTATTATGTGGAAGGACTCAGACACAATCTATTCTCAGTTGGTCAATTCTACGACTCAGATCTTGAAGTAGCTTTCAGAAAACACACATGCTTTATTCGTAATCTGGAAGGTGTTGATTTACTATCAGGATCTCAAGGAACTAACTTGTACTCTTTGTCAATTGGGGATATGATGGTGTCTTCTCCGATTTGTCTCTTGTAAAAAACCACAAAGACTAAGTCATGGTTATAGCATCGACGCTTATCTCATTTGAATTTTGGAGCTCTTAACCACTTGGCCAGAAACGGTCTAGTACGTGGTCTTACCAGACTTAAATTTGAAAAGGACCATTTGTATTCTGCGTGTGCCATGGGAAAAAGCAAGAAACAATCACATAAAACCAAATCTGAAGACACCAATCAAGAAAAAATATATCTTCTCCATATGGATCTTTATGGGCCTATGCGTGTGGCAAGTGTAAATGGGAAAAAGTACATCCTCGTCATTATGGATGATTAATCTTGACTCACATGGGTGAAGTTTCTAGCATCAAAGGATGAAGCTCCTGATTTTATAATCAAGTTTCTACAAATGATACAAGTTAGATTGAATGCAACAGTCAGGAACATTCGTACAGATAATGGAACTGAGTTTGTTAACCAAACTCTGCGAGACTACTATGAACAGGTTGGCATCTCTCATGACACATCGGTCGCGCGAACTCCACAACAAAATGGTGTTGTTAAAAGGCATAATAGTACTCTTATTGAAGCTGCTCGAACAATGTTAATCTACGCAAAGGCTCCTTTATTTCTATGAACTGTAGCAGTAGCTACCGCATGTTACACTCAAAACCGATCCGTTATATGACGTCGCTATGGAAAAACTCCTTATGAGCTGTTACATGATAAGAAACCCGATTTATCCTACCTTCATGTTTTTGGTGCACTTTGTTATCCAAACAATGATAGTGAGAATTTGGGCAAACTTCAAGATAAAGCTGATATAGGTATTTTCATCGGATATGCTCCAAAGAAGAAAGCTTACCGTATTTACAACCAACGTACCCAAAAAATTATTGAAACCATTCATGTTGATTTTGATGAGCTGACGGCAATGGCTTCTGAACAAAGCAGTTTAGAACCCGCGCTTCACGAAATGACTCCTGCAACACCCAGTTCATGACTCGTTCCAAACCCTCCTCCTTCAGCACCATTTGTACCACCATTGAGGCATGAATGGGATCTTGTGTTTTATCCAATATTTGATGAGTTCTTCTCTCCTCCGGCTAGTGTTGCCTCTCCAGTTCCTGAAGTTCTTGTTCTGGCAGTAGATGCTCCAGCTCCTATTGAGTCAACCAGTACACCTTCCTCAACAACAGTTGATCAAGATGCACCTTCACCAATCACTTCTCAAACTACTCAACAATCACAATCCCAAGAAATCCCTCTTTGTGCTGAAGAAGAGTCACATGACCTAGAGGTCGCACATATAAGTAACGATCCTTATTTTGGCATTCTTATTCCAGAAAATGTTTATAAAGAATCTTCATCACTGGATGTTATTCATACAAATGTGCACTCCGATGCTCCAATCTCAGAACACCCTAGAAAATAGACAAAGGATCATTCGCTATAAAATATAATTGGTGAACTCTCCAGACCTGTTTCCACTCGACTCCAACTACATGAACAAGCCCTTCTCTACTACTATGATGCTTTCCTAACTTTAGTTGAACCAAAGAAATACAAAGAAGCATTAACTCATTCATGCTAGATTGAGGAAATGCAAGAAGAGCTAAATGAATTCGAACGTCTTAAAGTCTGGGAACTTGTTCCTCCTCTAGATAAAGTGATGGTAATCACCTTAAAATGGATTTATAAGGTGAAATTGGATGAATTGGGAGGAATTTTGAAAAACAAGGCTAGATTGGTAGCTTGTGGATATCTTCTGGAAGAGGGAAGTGATTTTGAAGAATCCTTTGGTCTCATTGCTAGACTAGAGGCCATTCGGATATTTCTCGCGTTCTGCTCATATGAATATGACCGTCTACCAGATAGATGTGAAGACGGCATTCTTAAATGGTATCTTATGTGAAGAAGTCTACGTTAGTCAACCGGACGGATTTGTGGATCCAGACAATCCTAATCACGTGTACAGACTGAAGAAAGCTCTATATGGGTTGAAACAGGCTCTACATCGTTTCTGCTATCCTAAGGATTCTCCAAAGGCACGGTTGATCCCACATTGTTCATCAGAAGAGAAGGCAAAGATATCCTCCTGGTATAAATCTATGTTGACGATATAATTTTTTCCTCTACTACTGAACTTTGTGATAAATTTTCTGAAATAATGTGTTCTAAATTCAAGATGTCGATGATGGGCAAAATATCATTTTTTCTAGGACTACAAATTTCTCAAAGTCCTAGAGGCATCTTTTTAAACTAATCAAAATATGCTCTAAAATCTCTCAAAAAATATGGGATGGAATCTTATGACCCCGTGGATACTCCAATGGTGGAGAAATCCAAACTGGATGAGGATCCACAAGGGAAAGACGTTGACTCAACATATTATCGTGGCATGGTTGGTACCCTTATGTATCTTACATCCAGTCGACCAGACCTGGTATATGCTGTTAGTATGTGTGCTCGGTATCAGGCTCGTCCTACCGAAAAGCACTTACATGCTATAAAAAGAATCTTTTGATATCTAAGAGGAACCATTAATCGGGGACTATGGTACTCGAAGGATTCTGCTATTGCACTAACAGCCTTTGTAGATGCTGATCACGCGGGTTGTCAAGACACCGGACGGAGTACATCTGGAAGTATGCAATTATTGGGAGACAGAGTTGTTAGCTGGTCATCGAAAAGGCAGAAAAGCGTTGCAATATCCAGTACGGAAGCTGAATACATCACCTTATCTGGTTGTTGTGCTCAAGTCCTTTGGATGAGATCACGGCTTTTCGACTATGGCCTTGGATGCAACAAAATTCCAACGTACCGTGATAATAAAAGCGCTATTGCCTTATGCTGCAACAATGTTCAACATTCTCGCTCCAAGCGTATCGATATCAGATATCACTTCATCAAAGAGCAAGTGGAGAATGGAGTTGTCGAGCTTTACTTTGTCAGAACGGAATATCAGTTGGCGAACATCTTCACCAAGGCTCTATGTCGAGAAAGAATTGAATTCCTTATCGACAAGCTAGGGATAAGAAGTTTTACCCCTGAGACTCTGAAAGAACTAGCAGATGAAGCTGAAGAATAGTGGTGGTACCTATTCTTGTATCCTGTGTATAATATGTATATATTTATCAAAACACAAAAACACAAAAATATTTTTCACTTATTATAAAATTTTATAAAAACAAATACAAAATTAAAAAATTAAAAAAGATAAAAAATAGTTTTCATGTCATGCTTTCTAGCATCGATAATATTTACGGCTTCAGAATGTCATTCAACAATGGCACAAAGCCGTAAATAAAGTTCGAATAGAAAACATGACATATGGCTTGTTATTATTTCGGATAGCAACCCGGTCTTCATGTTAAAGGCAAGTATTTCAAAAAGGAAACTTGACCTCATAATGGGAATTTATTTTCTCGGGAATGAATTACTTCATATTCATTCAAGGCTTGTGCTTACTTTGCAGCACAACCCGTGCATTCTTTATTCCATAAGTGTACGTGTCAGTGCGCTTATGTGGTAAAATAAGAGAAATCTTATTTTGTATGGTGTTGTTTTCAAAAATAGAACATTAATATCTAAAAATCATTTTCAAAGACATTTGACCACTCAAACAACGACTACAACTCTTTAAATAGAAAACGGGTCATTGTTTAAGGGGGAGAAAATGTCAAATATCTTCTTCATAAAATCAGTTTGTGATAAATGGAAACGGTTTTAAACAATAACAGGTTAACAATTAAAGGGGAGTTAATTAAGTTTAACTTACGTGTGCCTTAACTGTTATGTGGTTATGCCCTTAGGGATTTTATTGCATAAAATAAGTTGCTAAGTGTGGTAGTTAAAACATTAGGGACTAAATGTGCTAATTGTTAAACTATACTATGCCTAACAAAACTTATATTAACAAAATGCATAAGGGTTAGGACTTCAGGGGGCATTTGTGTTAAACTCTTAAAGTTTTTAAACAAACACCCCCACCCCCCATTTTTACACAGTACCAAACACACACCTTTAAAATTTTTTCCCTCCCTCTCCCATTTCAAAAATCGTCCAACCTTCAAACACATCAACAAGTTGATTTCAAGACTTAAGGTAAACTAAAAATGTGTTCTCCACATCCTAAACTATCTATCTCTCAAAGGAATTAAGTTTTTACAATCTTTTGTGCTCGAAAACCCTAAAACTTGATTTAGAGTTCATGGAAATCAAAAGTGAGTAAAAAATGAAATTAAACGAGGGGTTTTGTTCGTTTAGATGTAATCAAGACTCACTTGAAATAGTTTTGAATTTCATTAACATATGATTGAGTTTTATTTTATTCTTGTATACGAAAATGTGGTAAAATGGGTAGAAATAGATAAGGTTGATGGGTTTGTGTTTTGAATGTGTTAGGAACCTTGATTGTATGCCTTAGTGAAGTTATAACCTTTGTTTGAACAAAATTAATGAATGTTTCTGGATTTCGCATGAATTATTGTACATATTGAGCTTTGTGCAAATTTTTTGTGCTTAATTCTTGATAGAACGGTTCATATGATGTTATGTGATGCTAATGTACATGTTTAAATGACTTGTAATGCTTATAACTCAAAGTGTATGAATTGAAAAATCATAGGCGAATTAAGAAAGCATGAAAGAGGTGAATTAGTTCCTCCTTCAGGAGGCGAATTAGTTTCCCCCTTTAGGAGGCGAATTAGTTCCCCCTTAAGAGGAGAATTAGTCCATCCCCTTTAGGAGGCGACTTAATCCACCCCCTTTAGGAGCCAAATTAATCCCACCTCTTAAGGAGGCGAATTAATCTCACCTCGTAAGGAGGCAAATTAATCTCACCTCTTAAGGAGGCAAATTAATCCTACCTCTTAAGGAGGCGATTAATCTCACCCCTTAAGGAGACGAATTAATCCTTCCTTAAGGAGGTGAATTAATCCAATTCTTTTAGGAGGCGAATTAAAACATAATTTAGGTATCAAATTAAAACTGGTTAATTGTGCAATCTAGACAAAGTTTGATAAATGCCTGCCTGTCATTAAAATAGTATGCCATATAGTGTCATAAATATAAACTTGATTATATATAAACTGTATTGGCAAACTCTTAGCAGAATCATGACTTCCAAAGCTCAACAAATTGAAATGGACAATGACCTTGTTGCTCCTGAGAACCGTCATGTCATTATCAAATGCAACATGAGGATCAATCCAGGAATGAAGACAAAGGAACCTACTTATCAAGTAGTGTTGGATGACCTTGCTCTTACGACATGCTATCCTGCATTCCTTATCACAGCTGAAGTCCCTGTCATCTATACGCATCAATTCTGGGCAACCTTCATCAAACACTCTTCATCATATAGATTCAAGATCAACAACAAAAGATTCTTTGTTAATGTTGAAGTGTTTAGAGAAATTATCAACATATGTCCTAAGATTCTGGGTAAAACATTTGATGAACCACCTACTAAAGAAGAAGCTCTATCATTCATTTGTGAACTTGGTCATACTGGAGAAATCAAGTACATCACAAATGTTATTGTTGACCATCTAAACCAACCATGGAGAACCTTTGCATCAATCATCAACAAATGTCTCTTTGGAAAGGTATATGGTCTTGATAAGATTCGACTTTCAAGAGTTCAAATCCTATGGGGAATGTACTACAAGAAGAATCTAGATTTTGTGGCTTTAATCTGGGAGGACTTGGCTTACCAGATTGATAACATAGATTCTAAGAAACAAGACAAGATGTTCTATCCTAGATTCACAAAGATAATCATTCACCACTTCCTTACAAAAGATAAGTCTAGGTCAATGAGGAACAGAATGTTCATGGACACTGCTAGGGATGACAGCTTACTGGGTACCATGAGGTTCATCTCCAGACATGCAGACACTCAAGTATATGGTGAAATCCTTCCTCAAGCAATGACAGATCAAGCCCTGCTGGACTCTGTTGCTTACAAGACTTATTATGCAATTGCTTCAGGAGCTGAACCTCTAAAGTCAAGGAAAAGTCAAAAGAAGTCTGAATCATCCATCTCATCTGAAGAATCTCCCTCAAAGAAGAAGCCTGCTAAAGCTAAGAAAGATGCAGCTACTAAACCTAAACCGACTAAGAAGAAGGCACTAGTTAAGGCTGACCAAGGCAAGGGTTTGAATGTTTTATCGGAAGCAGTTCTTTTTGAAGCTGCTCAGCTCAAGGAGGCCATAAAACGTAGCAAGCAAGAATCTCACACCTCACATGCAAGTGGCTCAGGTGATGGAACTGATCTTGGATCAGGGGTTCCTGATGAGAAACATCGCAAGACTTTTGGTACAGATGAAGGAACTAGTATTAAACCAGGGGTTCCCAATGTACCCAAGTATGACTCAGAAAGTAAAAAAGAGTCGTGGGGAGATAGTGACGAAGAAGATGATGATGATGATGCTGGTGATAATGATGTTGGTGATAATAATGATGGTAATGATAATGATGAGCTGAAAATGAAAGAACTAAGTCGGACAGAGAAGAGATTCCTGATCTCAATCAGTCCAATGTAGAACAAGCAGAAGAAGAAGAAGAATATAGTAATGAAAGAGTGCATACTCCTTCAGATTATGAACTCACTGAAGAAGAAAATATTGATGATGAAGAAGAAGATGATGAGGTCACCAAGGAGTTGTATAAAGACGTAAACGTGAATTTGGAAACTAAAGATGCTAAAATGACCTATACTGATAAGGATGGAGCAGGTCAACACAAGGTGTCTCAAGAATTAGGGTATGAGCAGGTAAAGGAAGATGCTTATGTGACACTTACAGTTGTCCATGACACACAGAAGACTGATGGTACAACACAAAGTTCTTCTGTCTCATCCGACTTAACAAGTAAGCTCCTAAACCTTGATAATCCTTCTCCAACTGACAATACAATTGCTTCCTTAATGGATACCACAGTTCTTCATAAAGAACCAAGCAGTCAAACATCAGCTTAATATACCTTACCAGTAACGGCAATTCCTGAAATCACATATGTTTTACTACAACCGTTCCTCTACCACCTCCTTTCTTCAATCCTCTTTTACAGCAAGCAACACCAACTCCTACACCAACAAATTCTGAAGCTACAACCTCATTCCCTACACTTCCAGATTTCTCTTATGTATTCAAGTTCAATGACAGAGTCACTAACTTAGAAAAAGATCTGTCAGAGATAAAGTAGGTTGACCAATATGTCAAGCTCTTTCCTCCATTCCTGCAATTATGGATTGTTACATTAACAACAAACTTAGAGAAGCTATTAAAAAGGCCATTTAGACATATAATCTAGACTGTAGAGCAGAAGCTCAAGTTGAGAAACAGAAGTATATAGATCTCGTTGACATGACGGTGAGAGCGGTTATCAAAGAGGAAGTAAATACTCAACTACATCAAATTCTTCCTCAAGTGGTCTTAGACGTTGTAACTCTTGTGATTAATAAAAATGTCACAGAGTCACTAGAATTTGCTGTCTTAGCAAAGTCTTCCTCTTAACCACAGTCTACATATGAGGTGGCTACAGCACTCTTTGAGTTTAAACTTACAAAGATTCTCATAGACAAAATGGAGAAGAACAAATCATATGATAAAGCTGACTATAAAAGGGAGCTCTATGATGCATTGGTCACATCTTATCAAACTGACAAAGATCTCTTTGATACATATGGTGAAGTCTTTTCGCTAAAGAGGAGTCGAGACGACAGAGATAAAGATCAAGACCCCTCCGCTGGATCAAACCGAGGGACGAAAAGAAGGAAGTCAAGCAAGGAAGCTGAGTCATCCAGATATTCAAGGTCAAAGGAAAAGAAGTCTTCAAGCACCTCTAAAGATGCCTCCCACTCTCAACATAAGCCTTCTGGCAAGTCTGCCCATGCAGATAAGCCAAGTCATATAGTTGATGACTTAGGAGAGCAACAGAATCAAGAGTTTGACACGGGTTACAATGATGAACAACTCGATGACAAGGAGGCCTCCAAGTCTGACTGGTTCAAGAAACCCGAGCGACCTCCAACTCCTGATCCTGATTGGAATAAGAGACAACATGTTGACTTCTAACCTCCTTAGACCTGGATTAGTCAATGTGTTCGTGCTAAAGAACCCCTTTCTTCATTTGATAAGCTCATTAATACTCCTATTGACTTCTCTGCATTTGTCCTGAATCGGCTCAACATTAAAGATCTAACTCAAGAAATTTTGGTTGGATCAGAATTTGACCTACTCAAAGGCACATGCAAGAGTCTTACAGAATTAGAGTATCATCTTGAAGAATGTTCCAAGGCTACCACTGAACGACTCGACTAGCATAACCCTGAAGGCAAGCAGTATCCGTTCAAAATCAGTAAGCCTCTCCCTTTGATTCCAGATCGTCGAGGTCGTTAAGTTATCCCTCAGGATTACTTTATCAACAACAACTTGGAATATCTGAAAGGTGGAGATTTAAGTAGACGATACTTAACTTCCATAACAAAGACAAAGGCTGCTACTTATGAGCTCAAATGGATTGAAGACATGGTTCCTAATTTATGGAGTCCCATAAAGGTGGTATATGATAAATATGCCTACTGAGGTCTTCCACACTGGGGTCCCAAACGTCAACGATCTACAGGGTTGCAAGCAACATGTATTTGACAAAGGATGTCTACTCCAGAAAACGAATCATTGCGGTTACCTGACTTACGATTATGAAGAAGTATGACTATGGTCACCTGGAAAAGATTGAAGTTCGCAGAGATGATCAACAGCTGTACACGTTCAAAGAATGTGATTTCCCACGACTTCACATACAAGACATTGAGGACATGCTACTACTACTTGTTCAACAGAAGCTGACCAATCTCACAATAGACGAACGTTATGACCTGAATGTAGCATTATGTATGTTCACCAGACGTATTATCATTCAAAGGCAGGTGGAAGATCTTTAATTAGGTGTCGAAAGTTACCAAAAGAAGCTCAACCTCACCAAAGCAGACTCATACAGGTCAGATCTCAGGAACAGGACCACATACACTGCATATTCAGACCCTCAAGGAATAATATACGTGGATCAATACAACAGAAACAGATTGATGCGCACTAATGAACTACATAAAGTCAGTGATGGCTCGCTTAATTCTGTTCGTACTGCTCTTCATGATATTGCTTCGAGAATAAGGATGGAGTACCTGCCAAAGAGAAAATAGAGTAGACGAGACAAGCGAAGAGCTCGGGTTATGATTCAGGATACTGATAAGCATCTCTTTCAAAGAAGGTTGATGAGGAATTTAGAGAAGTTTTTTTGTGGCAGAGAATACAGAGAAGACTTTAGACTACTTGAGCGGACAATATGACTTCATCATATTGTGTTCTCCTACATTTTAGTTCTTTCTCTCATATAGAATAAATCTTGTGAATATGTAAATAAATAGTGTAGACTACAATTAGGCATATATAGTGGTTGAGTACGAATTTTTAAGAATTTATTAGTAATTTTTTTTCAAATTAACGTACTCAAATACCATATTATACCCTCATAATTTAAGGGGGAGCATTAAAATGTTCCTAATACGGCTTGTTAATAAATGGAACATTTTTCTCCCCAAATTCATATATTTTAAATCAATTAATATCCAAAATATTAAAAAGATTTAACATTTTTGATAAGGGGAGAAAATGTGTTTAAAATATATGACTAATAATGTGATTCTATGGACTCAAGTGCGAGCTTCAACCTTCATGTGCTAAACATTTTTGAATATCGATGCACATGTTAGGGGGAGCATTCTATGAAAAGTAAAAACATCAAGGTACTAAATGTTTTCATGTACCTTGATCAATGTTTTTCAAATGGTTTTAAGGCTGTGAACAATACCAAAGACCGACCATGTCTGTAATTACTTAGACTTATAAGGTGGTTAAGATTAGGTATTCATTCCCACGATCCAGCCAGAACTGGAGGGATCTACCTAGGGACAATCCACTAGATAGTGTAGAAGTCCTTAGGCATGATATTAAAAAAGGAGTAAAAGTGAGAATAAGGGAAAAGTGCCGACTGAGATAGAGCTAATACTGGAACAAACCCAACAAGGTATTAGTCATGAAGTCTCGGTAAGAACTAAAGGGGTTGAATAATTAAAAAGAATTGTAAGGATAAAGGGTGAAAAGAAAGAAGCCCTCCATACACTTAGGCAGAAACTGGGTTAATACATATGCTATCAGAAACACTAAGCTGTTGTCTAGTATTGAAGATAGTCATGGAACCAGTAACGCTATGCACAACCCTCCCTAGCCACTCAAGGTCTCTTAACAGATCATTTCTCACAGAGATTACATGCATTTCTATCGACTTTCTCACTCTGAGTTAATTGATATTGAAAAGGTGGCAGTCAGCTCCAGCCTCTGATCACTAAAAATCAAAACGCACTATTGAGTCTAGAGCCAAGAGATCATCCATAAATCTCATTAGGACACTATTCGAATGTATTTGTTGCTCACACATTGTGAAAAAAAGTAATGATTTAAGTGTCTTACGAGTCCTTCGCATTATCCTTGTGATATTGCCAGAACATCTGAGTGATACTTAAGTTTTCCAGTGTAAGATGGTAATCCTGCTTGTGTCAACAATCAACAAGATCTTGTAGGTGACTGGTAAGATCCTATTTCAAACTTGTGACACTGGATATCGATTCGGTCCAGCTTATGAATTGACTGATGAATTTTGAAAAAGTTAAAACAGAAAAAAAAACACCCATAAAAAACTTTTGGTGTGTTACAAAATACTTTTGCAACTTAACACACCGACTGATTTTCTAAATTAATTTTCAATCTTATGTATATGGGAAGCCTCACAAGGGTATCTGGACATAGGAAGGCTAAACACGAATTGACGACTTAATCAGGAAGATAATAACTTACCGATTCACTCATACCTTGTTGTCTGCTTTGAGATGCTCTGGTATTGAGAATGGCTAGTACAGCTATGAAACCCTATCAAGAAGATTCTTTGGAATTCTATATGATCACAGGCAGTATTTATACTGATCAACAGGGAACTGTGGTTATTGAAACCGTATTCAACAAAGTGACAAAGACACTCTCGTCCATATCTGTTAGTTATCACTAACCTAAACCTACAGGTATTCTCGATGGTGGCAGCATTAATCCTGATGAGTCATATCCATAGCCACATGCTCATACCCGACCAACATATGTAACAACATTATGAAAGCTCAAGTACATGTTTCAAAAGTCTTCCGCTACTCTGATACCGAACGTCTTTCTTAAAGTGACAAAAGTATTAAAGTTAAAGAATCTCAAGAAAGATGAATTCACGAGTTTTTCAAGTTAAAGAAAGGTATGAGCATGTCGGTCCAAAGTTACATTATCACAAGATGGCAAGATTACAAGACGGCGCTAAGAGATTATGCTTGATTGATGATCTAAAGAAGCTCAAGATCACATTCATGTCAAATTTAAAGATACAAGCCAATGCCTAAAGTCAAAGATCACTACATCATGTTCATAAGATGAAGTTATGAAAGCAAGTCTGTAAGCACAAGACTGAAGACAAAACATAGTATGCTAGGTTTAAGTTTTTGTAAAATGGAGTAGCCTCCCTTAGGGGGAGATTGTTAGGATCATGAAAAGTATCGGTCACTTCCATTATATCGTTAGATAGCTCGTAAATTAATATTTGGAACCTAAATATGCTAGCTAAGTAAAAGCCCATGGAAAGCCCATGGACAAGGCCTTATGTCTGGCCCTATTAGGAAGTATAAATACCCTCTCCATGTGTGGAGAGGGTGTTGGTTGGTTGTTTCATTCTCATAATCTAAGTTTGTATTTTCTCTTTCACTTTCTCTCACTAGAAGCTTTCTCCCAACCTTTCTATCTCTAGATTTCTTTATAGTTCTTTGTGTGTTTATAGATTACTAAGTATTCTACAATATCTGATTTTGACTAGAGGGAGTGGAGCATATTCTCGTCAGCCAATGAAAGGGTATTTGTCGAGGCACTAAGATCGTGCGTACATGCAATGGTTATGCACGAAAGGACAACCGTTTTGTCCTTGTTAGGTCTATAAAATATTCTATTTTTTCTTTTAGCTTAGAGCCTTGTTCAACTCCACGAAGACTCTGGGTTCCTTGGAGGCTTAAGGCTCTGTCTTAGATGGGCTTTATTGTGTATTGGCGATTCCCTTACGGTAGTCCCAAGCGGACTTTACGCTAATGAATGTTCTGAAGTGTTAAGTGTGCAACATTGAAGGCTAGGTTCTGAGCTGTAAGATGGGGTACACCATCATTCACTAAATATAGAAATAAAATATGGAAAGTTAGATACATTATACTAATATACAGTTATAAGGAGCGTTGGAAATAAAATAATATTATTCCCATACTTTGACCTTCTTCTCCTTTCCACTTCATGATTGTCGTCGCCTTTTTTCTTCTCTCTTCTCTCATTCTTCCATCTTTCACTTGCATATTCATGATTGCTATCGTCTTTTATTTCATGCTTAATACACATGCAACCTTGATCAGGCCTCATTCTCAATCTTAATCTTATTTAAATGTTTCTAATTTTTTTATCTTGGTGTTCTTATAATTTAGGGGTTTTGTTTGTTTTGGGGTTTTCTTATTGAAAAACTTAGTTGTGAAGTTGGTGCATTATTTGTATGCTTTTGCGGGTTTGTTGTATTGTTTGGGTTGAACATGTTTCTGTTTCTTTTGGGTCCCATTATGTAGGAATGGTGATGTCGTTGATTTTAGGACGCGTTTAGTGTTTTTGAGTTATTGAAATTAGTTGTGTAGATGGTGTAATGTATGTATACTTTTATAAGTTTCTGGTTTGCAAGGTCGAGGATGATTCCTTCTTTTTTTAGGGGGGGGGGTTTCTTAGATGGGAGTGATGATGGAATTGATTGTAAGACACTGCTTTGACGTGTCTCTCCCTGTTCGATTAAAGCTTAGATTTTCTCTAGTTTGGCGTGGCAACTATTTATGGTTGCAGCCATGGGGGATGTATTCTCTTAATTTGAAATTTGGGCCAAAAATTTATGATGTGCTAAGTGAAATGCATTTCTATTTATGAGATACAATTGATGGTCATAGCGGTTATAGCATGTTATGATGACTACTGGTGAATTCTGTCGAAAACTAGAAGGGGGTTGAATAGTTTTACCTTTAAAATTTTCATTTTGAAACTTTGTTATGATCTTATGTGAAGTGTGATGATGTTGATGTTTGGTTAGTAATCTATATATGAAATGCAAGTGAGTAAAGAGTTTTGAGAGATAGAACCAAGACACAAGTGTTTATAGTGGTTCGGCTACAAGGACACCTTCCTTGCCCTACTCTACTCCCTGAGTTACATACTCGAGTGTTAGTAAGCACTAGTCACCAATCTCCTTTAACCGGCGGAGTAGCCTCACAATGTTGCTTACACCTTTTAACAGTACAAAGCTAGATACCAGATTCTAACAAAGGAAGAATCAACCCAAATGCAATCACACTACTTTACAAGAATGATTGATGATGCTTCAACTACTAAATGAAGTACACGATACAAAAATGTAATCTTGACAATATGATGGAGATGGGAAACAAGATTCTTAGAACTTGATCGTTTGAAAGGGGTGTTTGGCAATTTCTTTCTTAAAGAGAATTACCTACTAATGGCAAAAGAAACTAAACAAGAACTATAGATGAGAGAATGATCAGATTTTTAAAGAGATATTAGAATAAGAATGAGTGACTAAAACATGAGAAATGGCTTGGTATTTATAGGCCAAAACTGCATTATAGCACGGTTCTGCCAATTCCATTGCAAAAGGGAACCGGCCAGTATAACTTAATGGAACCGGCTAGTCCTGTAGCCTGGTTCTGTATGGTTCCCTCTTTTGAACAGAACCGGCCAGTGTTACATAATAGAATCGGCATTCTGACACAAAATCCAAATTTTGATTTGCAAAATCTTGAAAGATTATATGTAATCTTTGTAGATTACCCTAGGATATTGTAGGGTGATTATGTCATCCATGATGTAAAAGTATTTAAAGGTTTATTTACAACTTATGTAATTTAAAGTTATAAGTTACTAAAAATGGAAAGATGTACATTTTATAAAAACATTTTAGTTATAAAATGCGTGTGATCTAGTTATATTACTTAATATAATTTTATGGTTGTTATCGACAAAACATAGTAAGATCGTAAGATAGAAATAAATGTTTTTACCGCTTTGTTTGTATTAACAATCTCCTCCTTTTTATTGATGACAAAACATAAAATTGTTTAAAGGTAAAATAACTAGATAGGAGTATAACTTTGTTTGGAACCGTATTTAAAGTTCAATTTTACTTCCTAATTTTGCTTCCCTTTCTCCCCCTTTTTGTCGAAACAAGAAGTTTTAGGAATGTAAGCCTAATGAAGAATAAAGTACAAATGTATAGATATAAGAGTAGTTGATTCGAAGTGAATCATAGTTGATTCAGTTTGAATCATGATGCAATGCTCCCCCTTAACGGAAGCACCCTCTTTTAAAGAGAGGAAATCATCAAAGGTGATGGAATGCTATAAAAACAAATATGTTAGTTAAGTTGATATGAGCTCCCCCTTGATTCAGGAGTACCTACAAAATAAATGTCAGAGGCAAGAAACAAGAAACCATTACTGTAGAACCGGATAGTATGGTTTTGTTTCATGGAAGGAACCGGCTTTTATGGCTGATGGAACCGGCAACGGTATAGAAAGTCAAAATGTTGACTTTTTTGAAAAATTGGTTAGAATGACATATAGGGGGTGTTTGGGATGCTTATCTAAAATAGATTATGCATTTTGATATCGCATAATTAGACAATCAGCTGTATCAGAACGTGGTTTTAAAATATGGTATTTGGATTTGATTATGCTGTTTCAAATCGCAATAATCAGATAATCATTTTTTTAGTGCTTGTCAAGTCAAATATTTAAAAATTAAAATATGAAATGACCAAAATGGACATTCTTTGTATTACTAAATATTTTGCTAACATATACGAATGTTAATTTTGTAAATCTTGATAACAATATTTGTGTACATTAGATAAATATATTTTACTGTATTTCTTTATTGTTTATACCTCATAAAACACACTTTGTAGTTTTATAATGGCTATTATTATATGATAAATAAAAATAACCATTTAGCCTAATAAAAATCACATTTTCCAAACTGGTTCCCCTTCCCCATTACAAAACTCAATAGTAACATATTTATTGCCTTCAAACAAATGATCAGTTTTCTCGTTTTGCTCCAAATCCATATAAACAAATCTTGACCCAAATTAATCTAAACAAGCATATCTTTGTTAACTTTACCGACGAATATCTGGGACGGAAAGAACCATGTACGCTGGAGACAACCATATTCACTGATGGAGTTGTAGGAAGGTAACAGGGATCTTTGTGGAACATGATAAGGTTTATTTTAGGAGATATTTTATGGGTAATTTCATCATTTGGTATTGAACAATCTTGCTTTTAAAAAATGCGTTTTGCAAAAGCATGGAGAATGTGGATTATTAAAAACTACGTTTTGATGCTATGTAAACGCAGATAATTGCTTTTTTGAATTTTTCATCCAAACACTCTTAACCTGATTATTATGTTTCCAGATCGTGATAATCAAATAATTGGGTTGATAACACAATCCCAAACACCCCCATAATGAAAGATATTTATGCAAAAGATAAACTTACAACACAAGCATTTTCATGAACTATTTTTCATTGCCCTAATTATTGATCGTTTTGATCAAGACATAGAAGAGATAACACTAAGATAACATAAGGAGGAGAGTCTAATTATGGCTATATTTTTATTTGATCCCTTCAATACACTTCTCTAATAGTTATTGATGTGGGTGAGGACATTAAGGCGATCGAGAATGTGATTAAGAATGAATCTATTTCTTCACGAAGGTCGTTGACAATGACTTGAGTGTGTTGACAATTGTTAAAAAACATCTCGTGAGTGAGCCTAGGGAATGGATTGTTTGGTCCTAAGGACGGAAGTTATGGTGGTAATGGTAGGAGAGGAGGTTCCATTGCCGAAAGAGGCGATGATTGATTGGCCAAGCGTTCAATTGATTAGAATGACGGTCGAGGAGGAAGAGGATTGGTGGTTCTTGGAGGTAGATCTTTTAGGGAATCGAAAAAGGGATGAGGAGATGTGGGAGGAGTTGAGAAGATAAGATGAATGGGGTCTAAGTTTATGGCTATAGAGGAGGAGGTTTTGGATGGTTGAGATGGTACTGGTAGAGGTGAAGTCAAAGAAGGTAGAGTTAACTTTGGAGTGGTCAAAAGTTTGCTTGGTAAGATTCCCGAAGAAGTGATGGGAGATAGTGGTGGAGAGACATTTGGAGTTGATGGAGGAGCCGTTTGGTAGTCGGTTGGAGGGGATAGAGTTTGATATGGAGGAGATGAGGGGCGAGGATTGACAATGCAACATGCTCGGACGCTAATCCTAGCGGTACGTTTGAAGTTATTTGTAGATTTTTGTCTTTGTTTGACTTTGGAATTGTAACTTTTAGTGAAGACCTTGAAAGGGATGGGTGAAGGAGTGTTTGGGATAAAATGTCTATTTATAGTGCAACATTTGGATGAGTAAATGCATTGTGCCTTATTTTGGTAAAAATTTAATCATTAGATTTTCCTAAGGTCAACATCTAAAGTCTATGAGCTGGTATAGGGTGAAATTGGTGGAAAAAGTTTATTTTAAAGTTTAAAAATCAGATATAATCTTGCTGCATAGTGTTGCCGGTTTTGCCAGTTCCATTTGCAGAATGGAACCGTCCTTTTATTTTGAAGGAACCGGCAACTGCAGATGTTTGCATAAAATAGTTTATGTTCTAGTGTGTGCCTATATGAAACGATGTGGAGGTGTAGTTATCTCGACTCAAAAGAAAAAAAAATATAGATATGAGATAACCAAAAGTCTCCTTAATTTGATGTAGCTATGATTGAATATACCAAAAAATACATATTGATTATGCATTCCTTTAGCATTCAAGAGACATGTTATGATGCATGATAGAAAACGTTTTTACTTTGTATTAAGCAATGCTAAAAAATGTGTCTTGTAAGTGTCCTAGTTTGTGAGAATGATTGTAAAAAAATCCTTTCAAGATGTTCGGAGATAAAACTTTGTTAGTACATATGTATATATATAGTACATATAGTAGGATGTTTGGAAAAATTCTCAAAAGTTTAAATTTGAGTGCAAGAAAAACAATCCTAGACTCAGAAGGAATAAGAAGAAAGTCAAGAGGAATACTTAACTTCGTATTGTTAATTAGACGTTTGGTTCCATGAGACCGAGACCTAGTCTAAGAAGGTTGAAAGGTTCTCTTTTGAGAGGTTTGGTTAAGATATCAGCAATGTTGTCCTCGGAGAAGACCTTCTCAATTGAGATGTTTCCCTTTTGGACATTGTCACGAAGGAAGTGATGTCGGCTTTCTATATGTTTGGTACGAGAATGGAGTATGGGGTTTTTACTAAGGTTGATGGTGTAACACCCCAAAACCTATTTATAAGTATTTAATTACGAGAATGCCATTGATATAGTTTGACTATGACTTTTATAAGTTTGAAGACGTTACATGATTAGTTTAGTCAAGCCCGATAGTCAAAACTAAAGTCAAATGTATAAGTTATAATGTGTTATAAAGTTATGTGGCCAAAATAAGAAGGAAAAGGACTTGAAGGAACTAAGGTGTTATTTGGTCAAACTTGTACAAATTAACTATGTAAATCCTAGAATTCTCTACACATTTCAATCTTATCTTGAGTGTGTTTGTTGTGTCGGTTTAAGAAAAGAAAAATGGAGGGAAAGCTCAAGCTTAATGATGTAATAAAGAGATTAATGTTCTATGTTAAGGGATAACCTTTAGTAATGATTCCTTCAAGTAAGTAATCCTATATTAAGTTGAATTGATAATTATATGAGTTAGGGTTCATGTACCATAATTTGGGGGTTTTGGGTAATTGTTATTCTAAACTAAGTTTTGAAGTGTTTATGAATATAGTTTAAAGGTTATTTAACTAATTAAGAGAAAATTAATGATTTTGAGGTTATGATCATGAATGATCATATAATGATAAAGAAAGGTTTTGGTTATGATTATGGATGGGTCTAGACACCTTTGATTATTATGTGAATTATGAGGTGTTTATATATGTGTTGAGGGTTTTGATTAGGGAGCAAGCAAAGAAAATGATGGTGGTGATGTTATTGGTAAACTTAGCTCGGAGTTAAGGTAAGTAAATTGGTTGTAATGTGAGATTAAATTGATTTTATCACATATTTCTTATATGGATGATGTTAATAAAGGTTTATGAAGCCTTAGTTTAGTAGGCTTGGATTATGAATAAGTTAGAAGCTAGTTTAGCAAAACTAGCCAAGTATGTGGTTAAGTCTATTTCGACCCATATAAGGTATGTAAATGACTTAGTATGATTGAATGGAATGCGCTTTAAGTGTAATGTGCTATTGTTATTGAAAAGTAGTCGTATGGACTAATATTGGTGTGAATGATGCTTATGTGATTGAAGATGTATAATTCTATGTTATAACCGTTTTACTTACTAAGCGTTTCGCTTACGGTTTAGTTGTTTAACCGTTTTGTAGGTGATCATGTGATGAAGGTTAGATATATGGGTTAAAGGTACTAAGATTGGATGCTAGAATGTTGAAATATTGAAGTAAATGGCTTTGATATTAGTGCTAGATTGGACCGAGCTCATGTCAACGTGAACCCTAATGTGTCCGTTGAGTATGTATTTGGTAAAATACGATTTATAATGTATGATTAAAAGAGATGAAAGTTCATGTCATGTGTTTTGTATAAGGATTATGCAAGTAATCCAAGAGTTTTGGTTAAGTGTATTTTGAAAACAAGGAGTTTGGTAACCCCACAGGGTACGTGTTTATGGGACATTTATTCCACAAATGTATTTGTAAATGAAGTAATATGTTATGTTTATGAATTCTGGAAGTTTTTGTAAAGTATTGAGTCCCGGAAGTCGTATTTTGTGTAAAAAGGGAAAGTCGGGTAAAGTTGTGCAGGCCTGAGGGCCTTGGACGGTGGCTGGAGGGCCTTGGCTAGAGGCTAAAGGCCTCAGAAGGGCTTTAGCCGGCGACCAAGATCCTCGGTCGGCGGCTAAAGTGCATCAAAAAGATTTTGGTTTTGTTGATTTTGTTTTTGATGTAAAAACCAAACCGTAAGGAGTTAGAAGGCATGCCACCTGCTGTTTCGAAGATAATTGAATCTAGCTTCATTCAATAATACTTTCAAGAAGTGAATGATAATTAAATTTGGTCAGTTTTTAAAAGAATGACACAAGGTCATTTCCGGGTCATGCGTATGAGTAAAAGTTTTAATTTTTAGTCAAATCAAGAGTCGGGAAAGGGGTGTTTCAACTTAGTATCAGAGCTTTGGTCTAAGTAAAGTAGGTTTGCATTATAGGTTACCTAAACTTAGAACACTCGTAGATGCGTTTGTCGTAAGTATAAAGTAGTATGGAAAGTAAATGCCTTAGTTATAAGGTAGTTAGTACTTGCGGCTTTGATTATGATGATGCTTAGACATAGAATGAATATGCAATGTGAGATATATTATTTGGCCATAGACTAAATGATCATTGCTTGCGGTTAAGAATGTAAAACACTTATTGGAGTAGTGTTAAGAGCGGAAATATATGTTTATATGATGTATAGTCTATGGTAGTTATTATATGTCTAAGTAGAACATGTTGTGTATGATGGTGCAAGCTTATGAAGTATTTGATGCTAAGTAAAATGCATGAAATTGCATTTTAGATAAGACGTGATTAAAATATGTGAATAGGGGCAAGTGGATGTATAAAAGCTTGTATGATGAGGTGTCATTTTATACACTATTTCGGAGTCATTTAACCCCTTAAATCATGCAAATATGCCCAGATTATGTGCCTAATCATTTGTTTTTAGGTTTTTAGCACTTGGATGACATTTGGAGGAAATACAGGTGACTTGGGCTCATTTGAAGAAGAAACAGACGAGATTGCGGACTCACACCAAGATTCACCAAGAATTATGTTCACAGAACGTGGAGACGGCGTCACAAGCCCTAAGTGTTAGCCTCAAAATATTGAGTCGAATAATGAAGTTCGTTCATTATGAATATTAGGTCTCGGTCTTTATTTATTATATGTTGTAATAGGCTAGAAGGGTAAACGGGCTCGCGAACGTAATCTAATCTTGTACTAGTTTCGGACTAAGATCCATTGTAATCCCGAGCTTGGCCCAAGTGAAATACCATTCGGCCCAACAAAGCCCATGTGGTGTAAGTATAAATACCCCTCTCCAAGTGTGGAGAGGGTGTTGGTTCATTTGTATTTCCTCACAAGTTTAATCAACCATCTCTCATTTTTTTCTCTACTTTCTCTCTCTAATCTCTCTTTCTAAAATTCTTTTTATTTCTTCTTATCTATTTTTCTTATCAAAACCATGGTGAAGTGAAAGTGTTCTCGGGTCACTAACATTTGGTATCACTTGCCACGGGGTGGGTTTAGTATTTTCGTTGTGGTGATTTGAGCTTATTGGATTCGGATTATTTAAGACTTATTTCATTCGACCTATTTCTCTACATCTTCATTTTCAACTTTTTTTTCATAGAATTAATCTTCAATCAGGTGGTTTTGTAATTTGTGTCAAATTTTTGTAAGGTCAACTTATCATTTTTGAAATCAGTGTAGGTATTGTTGTGACAAAAGGGAACACATTATTGTGTTGCAAACAGTCGACAAAGCATTTTATCTTTTTGGTACAAACTGATTCCTCCTTCTCACTAATTTTTTTTTCTTTTTTTCTTCTTTCTTATCTGGTCAACTGCTCTTAGCATATTATCCTTGCCTTTGCGTGGCTTATTTGTGGTCTCAACAGCTTATTGTATACTTGGTCACGGCTTATTTTTAAGCTTATTTTCAAGAAAAGGTCATAGCTTATCGTTAAAGCTTATTTACGTTGTCGCTTATTTGTCACGCGTCATTTTTTATAGCTTATTAGTGGTGCTTTTCGTGGCTTATTTGTGTGGTATTAAAAGCTTATCTCTTGAGTTTGCTTATTTTTTTGTGTGGTCCAACGGTTTGAAACATCAAAGAAACATAGATCCAAGTTTTGAGGAAACAAGGACGACAGGGATTTTTGTTGTTACGGTTGAAGACAAAAGAAGGACGTTGTACGGTTTTGGTTTCTAGTGAAGACGAATTGGCAACTCTATGTGGAAACCGAATTAGCAACTCTTGTGAAGGAAACGAACTAGCAATTTTCTTTAACCGAACTCGCAACACTTCAAAGAGGAACCGAATTAGCAACTTTGTGTGGAAACCGAACTCGCAGTTCTCAAGTATCACCGAATACGCAGTTTCCCTTTGTTGACCGGATACGCAGTTTTACTTACAAACCAAACTCGCAATTGTCAAGTTAACCGGATTCGCACTTCTTAATTCACCGAACTCGCAGTTTCTAAGGTCAACTGAACTCGCAACATCTCTTTAAGAACCGAATTAGCAACTCATCTAAAGTATAATATACACGTTTTAACTCTTTTTGGGTTTTTCAAGTTCGAGTGACGGTTCATTACGGGACTTATAACATATACCATTACGATCGCGGTCTTGCAACGATCATCGTGGTATATTTGGTTTTCACCATCGATAACCGTACCACTCCGCGAGACAAGATTTACATTCGTTCCATTTTCTATAAAATTTCTAACAAAGAAGAAAACTAAAACAGAAGGAGATACGTTTTACATGCATACGTTATTTTTTATTATTGTTTAAAAATTTTGTAATTTCCATTTCTAACCCTTTATTTTCTATAGTTCACTTTTTAACCCCTATTTAATAACAAAATTTTCTTTTAGCCCTTAGATTTTGGAACATTTTAATTATAACCTTTCATTTTTCAAAACATTTTCATTTTTAGTTCTTTGTTTTCAAATTTTTTCTCTTTACTTAGTTTATTTTCAATTTTAGCCCTTTCATTTTAAGAAATTTCACCGTTAGTCCGAAATTGACTCTTTTGGTCCCTGGATTTAAGACAAATTCACATTCAAACTTTGTGTCTTTATTAACACTCATTGTTAAAAGTGTTTTTCACCGTTAGTCCTTACAAGTTATAAATCAATCGTTAGTCCTCCAAAGTGAATCGTTTGTGCACCGTTTGTCCTTACTTGAGTTTTAATCAACCGTTACTCATCTCAAGTTGAAAGTTTGTGCACCGTTCATCGTTTTAGCTCACAAATCGTTAACAAAAGTTCAAGTTCTTCAACAACAACAACAACGATTTCACCAACAACAATTCTATTTTCACGGTTTTTCTTGATTTAGTAAAATCCCGCGAAATACTCTTGTATTTTCTCGGTTTAGTCAAGACTTGTAAAATCCCGTAAAATAGTTTTCCACAACAACAACAATCACTTTACCTACTTAAGATCCTACAAATCATTTTCACTTCACAATTTTTGGTAAAATGGAAACGAAAGATACTTTATCTTCGTGTTCGAATTCGGAAGAACAACAAATGCAACAAATTCAAGACAAAGCAAAAAAGAGTTGCATGGTATCTTTTCGACAACTTCATTCACACCTCAAGCTTCTTTCAAACAACAACTTAAATGGAACTCGAACCGAGTCTGGATTCAAACGTGCATTTGCGACACTCTTTGGTCAAGATATAGAGACTTTCACAGGCACAATGTTCCTGAACGTGGACCAACTAGAAAAACAACTTGACAAAGAAGAATTTCAAGAGATTGGATCCATAGCTTCTTTTAAAGTACTCGAGACACAATTTCAGATGTTCATCAAGTCACATATTTATTTGGATGATAAATATGTTATAATGACACGCAACTACTTTCTACAATACACTCAACTTGAGATTCCAGAATTCCGTGATACACTGATCCACCACATGGAATCTATTAAGAAGTTAATTGATGAAAGAGCACAACATAAACGAGAGTATGACAGCGGGGTGAATGAAAGACAGGTGCATACAACAGAAGAAAAGGTTGATACGAGTCAAGCATTGGATGCTAGTTTGGTTGACATAGAAAGCAGTAGGACATAATCAAAAGAGCAAGATACAAGCAGCAGATCAGGGAATGATGCACATGCTGATGATGCAGATATCAAACCCATATATGATGAAGAGCCGATGGCTGAGGTACAAACGACTACTAAAATCAATGTCTTTGCTACAGGACAACAACATACTGAGCAACCTGAATTCCATAATAAAGGAGAGGTTGACCAGAATGTTGAACAATGTTATGACACATGTCCTTTGCCTGCTAAATTATCTGATAACCAGACAACTGAACTCTCAAATCAATCCCTCGAATCTAAAAATATTTGCCTCAAAAAGACCGTTGCCTAATTTTAAAAAGATTTTTAAGAATGGAAGCACATTGTGTTAATCTTGAACTTAAATATCAAAATCAAGCTTTAAAAGAAGGGCAACATGGTCAATTTTCGAAAGTAAAAAGTAATGAAGCCAAGATTAAACATGACATAGATGTAATTGAAATAATAAACATCGAATTGGAACATAAAGTGGCTAAATTACTTAAGGAAAATGAGACTTTGAAAAGGCATTACAAAGAATTGTTTGATTCTATCAAGACAACAAGAGTTAAGACTATAGAACATACAACATCTTTGATTGCTTAAAATGTTGAGTTCAAAGCTCAACTTCAGGAAAAAGGATTTGCAATTGCAGCATTAAAAAATGAGTTAAGAAAATTAACAGGAAATAGTGTGAATACTAAGTTTGCAAAATCATCAATCTTAGGGAAACCGGTTTTACAACCACATAGAAACCAATCAGTTGTTAGACAACCGACTGTGTTTAAGTCTGAACGACCTAGAATTTCAAAACCACGGTTTGCCTCCCAAGTTGATGTGAACAACGATTTGTCAAAACCAGTCACTACACATTATTTGCCTAGGGAAAGAGAATCTGCTGTTGTAAAACCTCATCAAGTGATTGACTGGGCTCATCTAGGTATAGCCTCAAATGACATGGTTTAGAATCATACTAGCAGGAAGCTAGGAAAACACAAGGAAAGCGGTAGAAATTCAAGACCTAGTGTGATGCCTTCTGCTAAATCACAAAGCACAGCTAATGGCAGCAAACCAAAACCTAGGAGCAATACTCAAACATCTAGGAATTGGCCTGCATCCAAGAATAGTTTTGTAACGACAAAGACTGTGCCCATAGCAGAACACTCTAGGAATTCTAGAAATTTTTCTGACACCAAACATTTTGTTTGCTCGACATGTCAGAAATGTGTCTTTAATGCAAATCATGATCATTGTGTAACAAAATTCCTAAATGAAGTCAACTCGCGTGCTAAGGTAACATCTAATAAGACAACGAACAGAAACAAAACCGTAGAGCAAACAAGTTTTGCAAAGAAACCAGAAAGACAGATCACAAAAGGACATAGGTTTTCAATCAAAAAGACTTTTGTTGTGCATGAGAAAAACAATGACTATAGTCTTATCTTAGGTGGAACAGAGGGTAAAATTTTCATGACAGTTGGTCTTAGGTGGGTTCCTATTGGAAAGATATTCACCTTTAGTTCTTGAAGTCAAAAGACTTGGCATGTCCTACATGCAAAAAGTGCATTTACAGTGCAAATCACAATGAGTGCATCTTAAAATACCTCTCAAAGGTGAATTCTCGTGCCTCAGCACAGAAAAAGCATGCACAATCCCATAAGACAACAAAGAGATATATACCCGTAGAAAAGAAAAGCGACTCTAAGAATCATGGTAGACAGATCCCCATAGAACAAAGGTATTCTCCAAATAAGTCCTCCAATGTGTATCTAAAAACAACGCCTCCTAGATCTGGTCTTACATGGAAACCAATGGGTAGAATCTTTACTCAAGTTGGTCTTAAGTGGATTCCCATTAGAAAGTCAGTTGAAACCCGCTACAACACGAATGATAGTGCTTCACCATTAGGAAAGGAAACACATAATCCTAAAACCGTTATTTGCGCAAACTCTTCTTATTTTAGTACAGGTACTTCAATAGCTTCCGAACCCATCTCTTCAAAGGGTTAATCTAATGTAAATATTCTATCAACATCTTCTTTGTATAAACATTCCATTTTTAATTATGTTAGAAAATATTTTTGAAAAACAAAATACAAAAATTTCAAATTTCAAATAGAAAAATACAAAATTAAAAAATCTCAAAAAGAAAATACAAAATCAGAAAAACAGAAAATTTCCAAAAAGAATCTTCTCGACATGTCTCTTGGAATCAATAACATTTACGCACCTAGAAATGTCGATTAACATCGACACGGGTGTGTAAATAAAGTTCGAGTAAGAGTTTTAAATGCTTTCAAAACATGTCAATTCTATTTTTCTTCATGGCTTGTTATTAAATGACAAATAACAACCCGATCCTCAAATTAAGGAAAGGGTGCAATCATGTACATTTATCCTCACAATGAGAAGATAAAAACTTCTCAGACTTGAGCTGACATAAAAAGTCAATCAAAAAGACATTCAAAGTCTTTCGCGCTCAAGTAACATTGGTTTTTCCAAACACGTTGAACACAATTTTTCAAGAATTTCTCAAAAGATTCTTCAAAATCTTTCAAAATTGTGTGTTCGACACTCCCTCCTCATGAATCTTTCAAAAGTCGAATCAGTTTTTATAAGTGAATCAAATTTTGAGGGGGAGCTTTTAAAACCAAGTTTTACTGTGTTTAGGCACATACTCACATGTCTATTTTTTGTGTGTCTAAAATATTCCAAAACATGTTTAAACAAATGAAAAAATGTTAAAATGTTAGTAATATTTAAACACTCATTTTGTTAAAACATATACAAGTAGCTCAAACTCAATTTCATATGGAATTTACAAAGTCATAATCCTATTCTCTCAATTTGTGTCATATGTGTGAAATTAAGGGGGAGCAAGAAGATACAGTTCCACATAACTCACGTTGTAACAATTTTCTCCTCACAAAATTTTCAAGACAAATTTTAATCATAAGGTATTTCAAAAACTAAGTGAATTAGTATTTAAAATAAGGGGAGAAATGTAATTAAAATGTGATCTTGAAAATAATAAGTGATCTAAAAGACTCAAAGTGCTGTTTATACTCTTAAAAAAAGGTTTTATGGTTACGATCTCATACACAAAAACATCTTAATTTTACGACGATTCTAAAGTCATAAGGTGGCTAGGTTAGGTATTAGTCCTATGATCCAACCAGAACCGGCGGGATCTACCTAAGGTGTTAGTAATGACGTCTTGGTAATCATTGAAGGGGTTGAAGAATGAAAAAGAAATGTATGGATAAAGGGTGAAAAGAAAGAAGCCCTCCCTACACCTTAGGCAGAAACCGGGTCAATACATAATCTATCGGTTTTCACAAAGATGAATTCTGATATTGAAGACGACATCATGGACCCAGTGATGCAATGCACAACCCTTCCCAGCCATTCGAGTTTCTCTCAACAGAAACTTGTCTCATTTGTCACGGAGATACACACGTTATCTATTGACATCTCACTCCGAGATTGTTGATATTGAATAGGTGGCAGTCTGCTCCAGCCTTCGATTACTAAAACCAAAACGCACTAATCGAGTCTAGAGCCAAGAGATCAATAAAATAAATCTCATTAGGACACATTCCATTACAAACACTTGTTGAACATCATCAAGTTCACAAGTTGTTAACAAGAGTCCTACGCATTATCCTTGTGATTTTGCCAGAACATCCGAGTGATACTTAAGTATTCACCGTGAAGATGGAAATCCTGCTTGAGCCAACATCAAACAAGCTCTTGGTAGGTGACTTGTGCGATTCTATATGAATCAAACTTGTGTCAACTGGAAAGAAATGATGGTGCGATTCTATGTGAATCAAACTTGTTCCAGTAAAATGAATTGACGACTCAATCAGAAAGATAGTAACTATCTGATTCACTCATATCGTGTTGTCTGCTTTGAGACATTCTGGTATTGAGAACAAGCAAGTACGGTGAATCTAATGCATACGCGTTAGAGGATCTAACACTTTGAGCTGGAAACCCTGTCAAGGAGGTTCTTCTAAATTGAACCTACCTGATCACAGGTACAATATTTATACTGTAAAACGGTCCTCACGGAACCGGAGGTTAATGCAACCGAATCTCGACGAATGACAAAGCCATATTCGTCCATATCTGCTGTTTATCACTAACATTTAAATGCAGGTACAAACGACGGTGTTGCAGCCTCATTCCAGCAGAGTCGGATTCATTACCACATGCTCATGCTCAAACTACAAAGACATACTATAAGCATCAAGATTCAAGAATCAAGAAAGCTCAAGAATTAAAGACAAAGACTTCCGCAAACTCTGATATTAAAGATAACTCCTCAGAAACCAAGCTTCAGGGGAGATTATTAGAGAGCTTTCAAGAAGATGCAAAGTATGAGCATGTTGGTCAAGACACAAGATCGCAAGGTGGCAAAGACGATCAAGACAAACAAGGAAAAGATTTAAAGATCTCAGAACTAAAGACAAAGTCAAAAGACAATGACAAAGGCTCAAGATCAAAGATCACACAGCATGAAGGAACAAGCCTACAACAAAGATAAAGACCAAGACCAAGATTCAAGAACACAACGACAATACAATCTCAAAGACCTTGCTTCGGGGGAGATTGTTAGCCTCAAAGTATTAAGTAGAACAAGGAATCACGGTCTTTATTTAATATTCATTGTAATAAGCTAGTTATAGGTATCGGGCTCATTATTTAATCTAATATTATATGCATTGCGGGCTAAAGCCTAAGGTAACCCGAGCCGGCCTAATAGAAAAAAGTACTCGGCCTATAAAGCCTTATAAGGCCGGCCCTCCCTTTATCATAAATACCCCTCTGCAAGTGTGGAGAAGGTGTTGGTTGTCTTACTTATTTTATGAGTTTGTACAATCCACCATCCTTTCTTTCTCTCTCTAATTTCTATTCTACTTTCTCTTCCTAATTTCTATATTCTATTTCTCTCTCTATTTTCTATAAAGATTATGTGAAGTGATATGTAAGGTAAGTATTGGGATAACAAAATCTATTATCAACACTTCTCATATTGCGTTTAACTTGATTGGTAATTTGATATAAAAGAATTTAAGTTTGTAAACGGAAATGTATTCACACCCTTCTACATATTCCACACACACTTCCTCTCTAAGTTTACAATATTCTTGGAATATTCCCTTGTACCCTAACCAACTTTTCAAACCTTGGTTAGATCCTAACTAGACTAGTTACCTTGGAGGAATACCAAAAATACCCTTGTTCGGTAGTTCTTTTCTCTCTTTTCGATATCGGACAAACAAAAACCTTTTAAACACTTCACAAACGCTTTTAACAAATGGCTATCTGAGTTGGTTAACGGGGGGGTGGAAGTTTTTGGAGGGTGGGGGGGGGGGGGGACAAATGATTGAAAGGTCATAGCGTGAAGTACAATTAAGGGTTTAACAATTGCAGGTATTTAAAATGCTAAAGTCTTGAAGAAAATAATTTAGGAATCTGGCGCGCTGGCTACTCGCTGACGCGTAGGCAGCGCGCCAGTCACAAATTATTTTCCTAAGTTTGGTACTCTTGGCCTATAAATACCCACCCTTAGCCTTTGTATTCCTCACCTCTTGCAAATATTTTTTCCTCTCTTTTCTCTTCTCCTATCCTCTAATTCTAACACCAAAGTGTTCTAAACTTCTCATCTTATCATTCAATTAAAGTGAACACATCTCTGCAAGAGAGCCACACAAGTACCTAATCCATACTTGTGTGTTTTGTCAAGTGTCTTTGATGTGTCGTTGTGTGTAGGTATATCTTATGTATCAAGTTTTACTATTTATATTTTGCCGACTTTACCTAAAACAACACTTTAATAGGCAGTGTACCTGATCAATTGTAGCTTTGTTGGTAAGTAGGGTGTCGATCACTAAGAGTGAGAATAAATTCTTATATCTATCAGTATTTTAGTTATCTAATTTATTCTATTCTAAGTTAAACCTATGCTAAACCTAATTTAATCCTAATTCTAACGGAAAAGGGCGGTTTTTAGTCTGAGAGACTGGGATGGGTTTTGTTGGTGACTTAACGCTACTTAAGCTACTCTAATGCACATAAGAGATTAATCAGAGGATAGAGGAATGGTTCAAGCCTATGGTAAGGAAACTGTATTAACCATGATTAATCCGATAAAATGCAAGTTTGTTTATTAGCGCAATGACTGTCTTATTGTTGTCTGATATATCATTCCTAGATTTAGGCGGTACTTCTTCCTAAAATCTAGAAATGTTAATTCTGTTACAATTAGGCACATCCGCATAAAGTATTTACAATTGGTTATAATCTATCTTAGAAGTTCAATGCGGGTGATCTTATTGACGACTAGCTCATAGAGACTTTACTAACTTACTACTTAACGGCCTATATATACTGGTAGTCTACTAGCCCCAATACATCCTTTAAGAAATCAAAATGTTATTTGTTAATCCTAGGTCACCCCCTAGTATAAGTTGTTTACTAAACCTTAAAGGGCAGGACAACACATTAATTTGTGATCCTATTAATCCATATATTTAGATTGCAGATATAAAGAGCTATCCTAGTATCTAGCTAACTCTTTATTTGTATTCATAGACCTAGTTGAATGATAGGTCGCATACTTAAGCAAATAAGCGGGTATAAATTGATAAACATAAGCCAACACACAAGCAAATAAGAGGCAATCGATATAAACAAAACCAAATGTTAAATCTTCATAAACATGGCTAATACCTAAAGGTATTAGCCGATAACCATTGTAATTACAGATATAAATTTCATATACGAACGAATAAGGTAAACTAACCAAGCTAATGAATGATACCAACAACCGAACACGTATTTAGAGTATAAGGGAATTACATGATGTTTCCTTTGTGATTAAGAACTTTGCTTAACCTTCTTTGCACTTCTTAGCCTCTGAAAATCATCCTCTGTGACTAGGGTTTCGAAAATATGGTTAAGCACACCCTAAAGTCGTGTTTTGGGTTTTGTATTTATAGCTGCTGGAATTAAGTCGATACGCCTAACCGTTTAGTTGATATGGCGTATTTGGGAGTTTCCATGGAGTAGGGTATCCATGTTTTTTGTCATCTCCAGAATGATTTCTTCGTATATCTTCTTTGAAACGGCGAATGGAAATGCATTCTGAATACGACAAAGGTGAATAGTGTCTTTGTGGTTTTCTTTTGAAGTTAGCCGCAGATACGCCGTATCATCTTGATGGCTATGACGTAATGAAATTCAATTAGAAGGTTTTCTTGATTTCTACATTAAGTTCCAAAATGTGCGCCTTTTAGCTAATCTTCACCAATTGCTCCATAATTACTACAAATAACTAATATAACATATTAAGTACCAATTCAATGCAATAATTATATCAAATGGGGTAATTTACATGGGATAAAACGATGCTATAAAAGTGATGTTATTTGATGTCCATCAAATATTCCCCCACATCAATCCTACTTTTTCCTTCAAGTAATACATTATAAAGTTTTTGTAAAAATGAATCCCAACCTAAGGTTAAGGATCTTTTTCGTTAAGCATATTTCTTGTAAGATTACTACACACAACAACACCACTCGAACTAGGAAAATAAAACAGCGCAAAATAACTATGATAATCTTAAGTGGGGTAACATGTAACCTAATTACCTTAATTACTCAGTCTAGACGATATTCTTATCTTGGCTTGGCAAGGATACACATCTCCACAACTAAAGCTAAGGAGTAAACGAATTCTATAAAGTTAAAATTGGGTGTTTTATTATTTAAAGGTTAAAGGGATTGATCACTCTTGTTAATCTCTATCTGATACCAATAATCTAGAAAAGGTACAAATACCATACATACACACCCATAACGACTAGATAGATAACATATCTCTGCATTCAAACTTAAACTCAAATAAGCTTAAAAAAAGGATTGATAGTCTTTACCAAAGACGTAAACCAACAGGGGAAAACAACCACATATACACATCCATAACAATGGAATAGATATACATGATTGCAATCATTTCCCCACTCGAGTAAAACCAAGGGTTAGGACGAAGAGTAATATAGGGTATGGATCTTCTAACTTTCACCAAAAGTAGTAAACCAACAAGGCGGACAAAACCACGCATACATGGCCGTAACGACGGAATAGACATGCATGATTGCTCACATCCTCATTCGAATAAAACCTAAGGTTAGTAATTAGGAAAGGGAAAAAATAATTGTTTGTTAAAGAAAATGAATCAAAATGATAAATCCTAGGCACAATATAGCTAGTTACTTTCCCGACCATCCTTTGATAAAGACACAAAATAGGTGGACTAACATCCTGTTTCTAACACTGACGAATCAACGGCTATTTGAAGACAAAATGAAAATGCAGGAAACGAATAAGACTCGAGGAGAAAGAATATCTCGATCAATGAAAACAACCTAAGTTGGCGTTCCCATAACGGTCAACTCCCAATCATCCCAATTACAACTCTAGTGGCAACTTTCGCCACTTTATACATACTTTTACATAGTTGGTTTATATTACGTACCAACTCTAATACAACAATACTCTACAAATATCTTTTTTTGTATTTTTTTGATTTTTTTGATTTTTTGATTTTTTGATTTTTTTAATACTAAGAACTGAAAATAAAACTAATGTGTAGAATTTCACCATCTCATGACTACGATAAATCTTAAACATTTAATATCCTTCATAATTACGAAGTAGTAAAAATACACGAGCAAACTACTACTTTTACATTCCCATTGCATTGTGCAACTTCCCGACCTAACCAGAGATAGAAAATCACCATTGCGTTGTGTAATTTCCCAACCATACGGTAGGCAGAAAAGATAGACTCAAGACATATGAAATACAATACTTTACACAAAAGTAACTAGCGATTGCTTGAGGAATAATCTAATAGGGTAGGTTAAGGTGTAAAGGTGTAACGAAACATTTGGGGTTTAATCCTAAAGGAATGGCTCTACGGGTTTTTCTAGGGGTATCTTACTCTTAAAATGAGAGTAAACAAAGGGTTTATATGGGGGTTAACTAACCAGTGTAGTTAGTTAATAAAACATGTATAGGCTTTTGGTTGTATCTTAGAAATTTACCAATTTAAGAAAAGATCACATCCATCTAGTTAAAAATAGTGCTTATTATTGTGGCTCGTATAGATATACCCAAGCCCAAGTTCTAAAGTTTTACTACAATCACCGTACAATCTCATATACTTATGAAATTTGGGTAAACATTTGGAAAGGATCTAAATCCTCCACAATATCTAACAAGGTTAATAAGCAAGGATCATATTAATAATAATTTCACAAAAAGTATGCTAATTTTTTTTAATTTAGGCATAAATTAAGCATATTAATGTGAAAACAAGGACAAGTAAGCATTTTAATTCTCCTCCCCCCACTTGAGATATACAACGCCCTTATTGTATAAATATAAAATTAAATACAGGAAATATAAAGAATTAAAACGAGAAACTCCCCTGAGATTTGTTCGGTATGATCCTCCATATTGCGTTTATGAGCAAGATTGTGTGTGCAAGAGTGTCTGAATCCTAACACGGATAGCATGCATACAGTAATTCCAGAAAATAAGCATACCACTTATCATGTTACATTGCTTAGCAAGCTCCTGTATCAAAAAAGAAAAACAATGCAATTCTATCTTTAGTATCTGCTCGGTTAGAAAATTGTAAAATTCCAAAAAAGCTGAAAACAAGGAAATCGATACGCCGTATGGTTTGAGGCGGATACGCCGTATCTTAACCTGTGTTAAAAATCCTAAGTACGAGTCAGATTAACTAATACGCTGTATTCGTTTAACGAATACGCCGTATAGAAAATCTGACAGAAAAGTTTTTAAATGCAAAAAATTAAAAGACTGGATAACGGGGGTCATCAGACATTCGTACGCCATACGGGGTGGGAATGATAAACGCCGTATCAATGTCTGGTGAATATAGGCCTCGAAATGAGATTAAAAAAACACGGTTTTTCTAGCACGGTTGAAAGCACTTTTCTTTCAGCTAGTCTTTAAGTTATACTTTTTCTTTCTAGCTTCTTTACTCCTTGGTGCGTGTGACAGTCCATCCTTCATACCTTTTTTGAAAAATATCTTGGTAGATGTGAGACAAACTATCTTCGTTTCTTTTCCAAGCATCTAAATTACCAATCGTTTATTGGCAATGTACTCTTTGTTCGTCTTACGAATACTATAAAAACTTTGAATTTTCTTGCTTTGCCCAACCTTTACATTGGCTGCCATCAATTGATTTTGTCATAGTGGGGTGCTTTGTTCATAATGAACATTTTCTAATCCACCTAAGTGTTGCCTTATCTCTTCTTTGTTGCGTTAATCTCATTCATCAATGTAATTTTTTGTATTGAGCTTCCAAATAAGGTATTAAAGAATGAGTCCTGTAACAATTTCTCATTTTTCAGGTAATTTTATGACTTAATATCCAGTAAATTATTTTTTAGAGTTTTACGCTTCGCTTTTAATTATTAACGTAGAGTTAAATCGCGTAAACTAAAAATCAAACTAAAAGTGGAACGTTCAACGTAAATGAACACCAATACAAATTAAAGTTACATCAAGCAAGTTTATATGATTATTTAGAGGATAAATATAACTTTTCATAATTTATTTTGTTGTTACGTAAAACGCATGCGTTTCGTAATAAATTAAATTCCGGACATACCCGGAAGCCTTTACCCATCTACACTACAAACAAATACCACTTTTATACCCAATACCCAAAATTTACTCATTTTATTTATGTATAACTCCTCAAAACCAGACCTAGTGTGGTTACGTAAGAAGTAAATTCAAACCTTCCACTAACTCAAAATTTGCAAGTTGTATCTTACACCTTTGTACCCTAAAGCTCATATATCTAGTAATTGGGAATGTCAAGGGTACCCTTTCCCCCATTTTCTGCCGTGGGTTGGCATAGGGAGGAGGAGAGGTCTTTTGACTTGTCCTGCCACCCACGAACAACATATGGTTTCCCTTTTAAGTGGGTTTAAGGTTCCAAGCATACTATAAGAAAGGAAAGACTCATAAGAAAAAAATAACAACAAGCCATACACCTTCATGCAAGCAAGAAAAACACTATACTCATCCCCATAATAAGCTCTAACCCATGGTCTTAATATATATTCAACTAGGGTTTCATTATAATTTTGATCCCAAGGTATTCATAGTATTCAGTACTCATTCTAGGTCATCTAATGTTACTCAAGTGTTTTATGCAAGCTTGGATTGGGTTTAGGGCAAGGATTAATTAATGAAAACAAATCTGGGTTTTTCCTTGATAGGGTTTTGTTTTTTGGAAGCATTGTTTAGGGTTTATATCTTTGTTCATCATCCTACTCACCATCTATAAGGTCTATATTAAAGCATATCAATATTCATTATCCTTATCTTTATATGTACAATAAATGTTATATATGTTAGTCACCGACCTAGATTCATTTCTGTGATATATAAAGTATCTAAGATCTTATTAGATTCGAATTTTATGTTAAATATAGTAAAATAATACTTGAAATGAAGGGACATGCTTAGTAAAAGTGTTAAATAATTTATATGAATGATTTACAAATTTAATGGTGTTGAAGGTTTATTTACAAACTTATGTATCAAAAGATCACAAGGACATGGATCTTCTTTGAACAAGTGTTAGGACTAATAGAAAGGACTTATTAGTAAGTATGAACCAAATGGTAGAAAACTTGTTAAAATAAGTGCAAGGTTCCTAAATAGAAAAATAACTATAAACTTGGCATTTAATAATCCAAAAACCCCTAATTAACTTTTAATACCATACTGTAGGAATTCGAGCACTTAACTAATACACCTGTTATATTTTATTTAAAATATTACACCTATAACAAGGATCGAGAGCAGTTTAAAGAACTCGAAAAACGGATTTTATATAACGAAGAAGATATACATTTACAAGTTTACGTAAAGAAACGTGTAAAGGTGATTTTATCAAAAGTTATTTTATACACATACCTACTGCTCGGATCTGAGTATAAAAATAAATATTTTATAAACATAGTACACTTCATGACGAATCCAAGGACATAAGAAACTCGAGAAACGTAATTAAAATGAACAAGTTACGTATTAGACAAAGTATATATATAAACTAAATAATATTAAAAACAGTTTTTAAGACTGTTAGAACAATAAATGTTACTGTTCATCAGCGTATTTAAATTTTTATAATATGATATTTTGATAGATTTTCTCAATACGAAGTCGTGGATCTAAAAACTCGAGAAACGGAATAAAATGAAAAAAAAACCCAATTACGTATTTATTAAGTTATATATAACTAATATAATAAAACAGTTTTTATGAACTGTTATGAACAGTAAATGTTACTGTTCATCAGAGGTTTAATTTTTATAAATATGACATTTTGATAGATTTTCTCAATACGAAGTCATGGACATAAGAAACGTATAAAACGGAGTCAAAACGATAAAGATATGAGGTTTTAAAAATCGCTGCGCACTTATTTATACTTTTATACATTCTTTTTTATAAAGCAATTAAATTAATAATGAAATATCATTATGTAACCAATAAAAACATTAAATCATATATTTTTACAAATGATGCATTGGTAAATAAAAATAACATTTTTCTTTACGGGTACAAGTACATATACTTTTTATTTAACAAAGTACGAGTTAATTGTTAATTTAACATTTAAAGATTTAATAAAAACTATTAGGTGGTGGTGTAACTATATAACATGTGATGTTTTTATTTATGTATAAATAATTATACTCATACGCCTATAATGAATTAGGTTGCATTCGGATTGCCGAGACGATTCACTTACTTGATTTAGATTACCAAATCATTTCACTTACGGTGATATCATAAGCCCCGCTTTATACAATTATATTGTTTAAACAACTTTGGGGGTGAGAAACATGCTTCCGTTTTACAGTTGGAGACGCAAGTACCCTTTTAAACATATTACGAGTTGGCCTAAGTAGCTAAACCCACTATTGCCCACTATCATGAACTGTCAATTGCTAGTTAGCGAGCGCGAATGTTATGAATAGATCTATTTGGGATTGACATCCCCGTTCGGGTGAGTAGCGCTCACTAGTTTCGAATGTACTGAAACAACGAATGTATACATGTCAGAACAATTTGGATGTTGCGGGTTTGGGGAACATCTACACGGCACATTATGTGCATTAATTGCATACATAGATGTCGAGCTTCGGTGTCATGAGCTTAGTGCACTTCGTAATTACTTTTGAGATAATAATATGGTTACAAACAATGATCTTACATTGGAAATCTTGTGGTCAATTTTATAACATTTATTAAACACTGTGAATTCACCAACTTTATGTTGACAGTTTTTAAAGCATGTTTTTCTTTCCCTCAGGTCAATAAGGTACGAGAAACAAGGATACATTGGTGGTCATCATTTTGGAGTCATTACTATAAAGATTTAGGTGCATTACATTTTGGGAATATTTGTTATGTCTTTAAATCTTTGCTTTTCATGAATGAACAATTTAAGCTTCGGGCTATTGTAACAAACAAGTTTATTTAATCCAATGTATCAATTTTAAACAATGAACTCATATAGAGTCGTTCTCAATAACTTGTGCCTATTGATCTATGAGTAACACTCTCCAACCCTGTAACATTCCCGTAATTTAAGGAGTCGCTATTTATTCCAACTATATACTATTTCGTTTTTAAGCAAAGTCAATTAATTTTACGTTTACCATTTAGTAAGTATTGCAGTTCATAAGGTTTGCGGAGCCGTATTTAGAAATCTATTCCGTCCTTCTGTCTCTGCCTTAAGTGGTTTAATAATCTCATTATATTCCTCGATGATTTATAAATTACACCATTTTCATTTTTTGTTGTGTTTCGCGTTTACGTAAATTTCTTGCTTAAAACTCGCGTTTTACCTTAAAACTTACCTTTATTTAACTTATACTTACACTATACTTTAATTAAATCTTATAAACAAAAAAAATAATTTTTTTTATATTATTTCATAAATCAAGGCCCTAGGCCGGTTACCCTTTCCCACACATAAACACTTCTCCATTTTTTCATTTCCTATAAACCATCATTCATTTATCTTCTCTATACATGCAAACCTCTTCACTTCTCCTAGTTTCAAAAAATTCAAAATCTCCTCCTTCCTCCTCCTTTGTTGCTGCCGTACACCACCTTGCCACCACCACCACCCTTACAAAAAATTTCTTCTCCTTTTTATCATCTTATCACCATCCTAGTGTTGCTTGTAAAGTTTGGTGAAATTTCTTGAAGATTTGAAGATGTTATGGATGTTTTATTGAAGGGTTTTCATTAGGGTTTTATTGAGAGAAGTATTGGTGATATTTAGAAAGGTTAGAAGCATTATAATCTTGGATATTGGGGTCTCCTTTGGTTCGAAATCAGCCCTAGTGTAAGAAGGGTGTTCTTGTTTTGATTCTCTAGCCTAAATCAACTCCTAGTAAGATCTTTTCTTTATTTTCAATTTTTCTTTTAATTTTAATGCATGAAAATGGAAGTTTGAATCTGGAAATGCATGTTATATGATGTATGATTTGTTTTTAAGGGCTTGCATGGGCATTGCAAGTGATGGTTAGAGTTAGATTGATGTTTGGGATAGTTTTAGAGTAAATAATAGTGACTGTTTTGAAACAGTAGCAAAAACGGGTTATAGCAAAAATATTTTGGCTGGAGCCTATGATTAAATTACATGAATGGAAAGATACATGTCTTAGCATCATAGGATAGTTGGATGCTCAACCAACTCCTTAACCGGATGAGGGAGATATGGTCAAAATACGAAAAATAGTCAAATCTGGACCATGATTAGACAACGAGTTTAACTCTAAGTTTTGCCATAAAATAATAGATCTTTTTAATTGAAACAGTAGTAGATATCATAAGGAAACCATATCCTTTGACCTCACCTTCATTGCTATCATGGTTAGGGATTTATGGCCATTTTAGTAAAGGGTAAACTTTTTACTAACTTTCTGTTTTGGATAACCAGGGGTAAAATGGTCTTTTCACATAGTTACGAAACTTTGTAAATTATGAGACTTACATTTCTGGAAACTAGACACAAATAGTTTTCCAGGGGTGAAAGCCTCACATATAGAACATTTGTGAGCGAGGAGATATGAGTCCATGAAGTCGAGTTAAAATCAAAAACTAAGTTTTTACGTCTAGTCAAAAATGTAAAAACGTACCGTACACCGTGATAAAATAAAAATTAAAAGCCGAAACTTAGTAGATGTTCAATTTCCTATAAGACCAGGTCACATGTCATTTTGGGGTTAAAAAGGATTTGAGGAAGTCCTTGTGGAATGCCATGCTTATCTCGGAAACACATCTCATGATCATTGTCTAATTTTTACGTATTGATACTTTCTACGTACTAAGTCGCGTCACTCCTATAGGTTGTCGGTGATTGTTGGTGATATCTCTCGATCTATATACTCAGCTCCTCGACCTTCATCGTTTACTTGACTTACGGTGAGTTCATAGCCTCGCTTTTCAAGTATTTTTCTTAAACCCCGCGAGGGAGATGCATGCTAGTTTTTATAAAAACAAACACAAGTAGGGCGTGTTAAGTATTATGGGTGATCCCCAGCTTAACACGCCCCCCTTAGGTCCATATTTTTAGTTTTTGTATCTCATTGTACTGAACATGTTGTAATCAGGGCCACCATGTATGATTATTGATGTTGTTATGTATGAATGTTGATTTATTTATGTCATTGTTGATTTCACTTTCAGTTGTATATTTCGCTGTGGATTGTGATCTCATTTTATTTATTATGCATATGTCACGTTACGTTTATGATTGTGTGAAACCTGACGTGTATTATATTCCTTGTGATTTTGAAGAAAATGTTACCAACAAGAAGAGCCACGAGGACAACACCCGCCACCACAACCACTCCTACCACCACTGTCACTGAGGCTCAACTCCAAGCTTTGATTGATCAAGGCGTTGCTGCTGCTTTGGCAGAACGTGATGCAAGCAGAAGCAGGGACGGCGATAACAGCCATGGTTCAGGAACCGGCGGAAGAAGGCAAGTGCCTACTCAACGAGAATGCACTTACACTGACTTCTTGAAGTGCCAGCCTATAAATTTCAAAGGCACTGAAGGAGTCGTTGGCCTGACCCAATGGGCAGAAAAGATGGAATCTGTTTTCCTTATCAGCAACTGTGCTATTACAAATCAGGTTAAGTTTGCATCTTGTACTCTCCAAGGAAGTGCCTTGACGTGGTGGAACTCACACGTAAGGGCTGTCGGACAAGATGTTGCATATACAATGCCATGGACGGCTTTGAAAAGGATGATAACAGATAAATATTGCCCTAGGGGCGAAATCAAAAAGCTGGAATCTGAGTATTGGAACCTAAAGGTGAGAGGTACTGATTTGATGACTTACAACCAACGATTCCAAGAGTTGGCACTCATGTGTGATAGAATGTTCCCTGAGGAATCAGCTAAAGTGGAAAGGTATGTCGGTGGTCTTCCCGACATGATTCATGGTAGTGTTAAGGCATCAAAGCCTCAGTCAATGCAAGAGGCAATTGAATTTGCTACTGAAATGATGGACAAAAAGATGATCACTGCAGCTGAACGCCAAGCAGAGAATAAGAGGAAGTATGAAGAGACTTCAAGGAACACCCAAAACCAACAACAACCATTCAAAAGAAACAATGTGGCACGGGCTTACACTGCTGGGCCTGGAGATAAGAAGCCTTATGGAGGAACCAAACCTCTATGTGCCAAGTGCAATTATCACCACGATGGGCCATGTACTCTAAAGTGCACTAACTGCAAAAAGACTGGTCACTCGGCCCGTGACTGTAAAGTTCGACCTACTGCTAACAACAACAACAACAACAACAATAACCAGAGGACCCAAGGGACAAATCCACGAGTTATCACTTGCTTTGAGTGTGGAGTGCAAGGTCACTACAGGAGTGACTGCCCAAAGCTGAAGAATGGAAATCAAGGGAATCGGGCTGGAAATGGCAATGCTGTAGCAAGAGCTTATGTTATGGGCTCTGCTGGAACTAACCCGAACTCTAATGTTGTCACGGGTATGTTCCTCCTAAATAACCGTTATGCTTCAATACTATTTGACACTGGTGCCGATAGAAGTTTCATATCTACTGCATTTAGTACTTTGATTGATATCATCCCAACTACATTAGACCATGGTTATGATGTTGAGTTAGCTGACGGTAGAATAATTTGGGTTAATACACTTATACGGGGTTGCACTCTAAACTTTCTAAATCATCCATTCAACATCGACTTGATGCCCGTAGAGATGGGTAGTTTTGACGTCATTATCGGTATGGACTGGTTAGCTAAATATCATGCCGTAATCGTCTGTGATGAGAAGCTTGTTCGTGTTCCCTTTGGAGACAAGACTTTAATCTTTCATGGTGACGGAAGCAACAACGGTCACGAGTCCCGATTGAACATCATCTCGTGTACCAAAGCACAAAAGTATTTGCTGGAGGGATGTCCTATCTTTCTAGCACAGGTTACTATGAAAAAGGCGGAAGACAAGTCGAAGGAGAAGCAACTTGAAGAAGTACCAATAGTTCAAGACTTTCCTGAGGTATTCCCTGAGGACTTGCCGGGTATTCCACCAACCCGCCAAGTGGAATTTCATATCGATTTGATACCTGGTGCTGCGCCAGTAGCACGGGCACCTTATCGACTGGCTCCATCCGAGATGAAGGAGTTGTCGGACCAATTGAAGGAACTTTCTGACAAAGGCTTTATAAGACCCAGTTCCTCACCTTGGGGAGCTCCGGTCTTGTTTGTCAAGAAGAAAGACGGATCATTCCGGATGTGCATCGATTACCGGGAATTGAATAAGCTGACGGTAAAGAACCGTTATCCGCTTCCCAGGATTGATGATTTGTTCGATCAACTACAAGGTTCAAGTATCTACTCAAAGATCGACCTGAGGTCGGGTTATCATCAACTAAGGGTTCGTGAAGAAGATATTCCGAAGACCGCATTCAGAACTCGATATGGACATTATGAGTTTCAAGTTATGCCGTTTGGTTTGACTAATGCACCTGCTGTATTTATGGATCTCATGAATCGGGTGTGCAAACCATACCTGGATAAATTCGTAATTGTCTTTATCGACGATATTCTGATATACTCGAAGAATAAGCAAGAGCATGCAGAGCACCTCAAGTTAATCTTGGAGTTGCTTAAGAAGGAACAGTTGTACGCCAAATTCTCTAAATGCGAATTTTGGATCCCTAAAGTACAATTCCTTGGTCACGTGATCGACAGTCAGGGTATTCATGTGGATCCTGCCAAGATTGAATCTGTCAAAGATTGGGCATCTCCTAAGTCTGCAACGGAGATTCGTCAATTTTTGGGCTTAGCAGGCTACTACCGAAGATTCATTGAAGGATTCTCAAAGATCGCCAAGCCAATGACCAAGCTGACTCAAAAGAAGATCAAGTTTGAATGGAGTGACAAGGCAGAAGCAGCTTTTCAGTTGATAAAGCAGAAATTGTGTAGTGCGCCAATTCTAGCGTTACCCGAAGGAAATGAAGACTTTATCGCTTACTGTGATGCTTCAATCAAAGGGTTGGGCGCAGTGCTAATGCAAAGAGAAAAAGTGATTGCTTATGCATCACGACAACATAAGATTCATGCTCGCTCTCTCACTCTCGCTACTCATCACGCACTCTGATTTGGAGTTATCGGCACGCTCGCGCGCGCGCGGCGCACGCACGCACGCTCTCGTCGCCTGGATGCGCTCGCGCTCGACGCGCGTCACGCGCGTCACTAAGAGTCAGTGTTCAATGACCCACAAAGTTTACAACAATCCTTTGCCAGAAGGAATAAACATGAGAACAACGCGTTGGTTGGAATTGCCGCGCTGCACGCTCGCGCTCGCGCTGCGGCGCTCTCGCACACGCACGCTTCACCCAAGAAAAGCAAATGTAGTGGCCGATGCATTGAGCAGAAAGGAACGAGTAAAGCCATTGCGGGTTCGGGCCCTAGTTATGACTATTGGTTTGGACCTTCCCAAGCGGATTCTGGAGGCCTTAAGATTGAGGCAAGAAAACGGAAAAACCTCAAGATCTGAAGACGTAAGGCGGTAGTTGATTGAAGAATTCGAAGGACCTAGGAAAAGCCTAGATAGAGAAGTTGGAAACCGCGTGTGGACGAAACCTATGTCTAAACAACAGGAGTTGGTTGCCGCGCTATGGTGACCTAAGGACTCTGATTATGCATGAGTCTCACAAGTCGAAGTATTCTGTTCACCCGGGTTCCGATAAAATGTACCAGGACATGAAGCAACTGTACTGGTGGCCTAACATGAAAGCTGACATTGCCACCTATGTTAGGCACAGTTTGACTGTTTAAGAGTCACAGGCCGAAACCTAAATCCATCTGGCTTACTGTACAACCAGCCATTCTCAATGAAATGGGAAATATCACTATGGACTTTGTCACCAAACTCCAAGACGCAAAGTGGAACGACACCATAATGGGTAATTGTAGACCATCACTAGTCTGCACATTTTTACGATGAGGGAAACTGACCCTATGGACAAGCTAGCAAGACTGTACTTGAAAGAAGTGGTCACAAGACATGGGATACCAGTCTCGATCATCTACGATCGTGACCCCCGGTTTACGTCCAATTTCTGGAGGTCATTTCAGAAGGCTATGGGTACTCGGTTGGATATGAGTATGGCATACCATCCGGAGACTGATGGATAAAGTGAAAGAACCCATACAACTCTTGGGAGATATGTACGACGCTTGCGTGATAGACTTTGGGAATGGTTGGGAAGGACACTTACCGCTGATTGAATTCTCGTACAACAATAGCTACCACGCTAGTATTAAAGCTGCCCCATTCGAGTCACTTTATGCCGAAGTGTCGGTCACCTGTGTGTTGGTGAGTCGGAGAGCTAGCTCACGGTCCAGTACTTGTTCATGAAACAACCGAGAAGATTGTTCTAATTAAAGCAAAGTGAATGCACAAGCTGCTCGTGATCGCCAAAAGAGTTACGCCGATGTGAGGCGTAAGCCTTTAGAGTTTCAAGTTGGTGATCGAGTTATGTTAAAGGTATCACCTTGGAAAGGGGTCGTACGTTTTGGAAAACGGGGAAAGTTGAACCCGAGGTATATCGGACCTTTCAAGGTGCTAGCCAAAGTGGGAACCGTTGCTTATAGACTCGAACTACCTCAACAGTTAAGCAGGGTTCATAGCACATTTCATGTATCCAATCTAAAGAAGTGTTTATCTGACGAGCCATTGGCAGTTCCGTTAGATGAAATACACATTGATGATAAACTCTACTTTGTTGAAGAACCAGTGGAAATCTTGGAGCGTGAGATCAAGAAGCTAAGGCGAAGTCGTATTCCCATCATCAAAGTTCGATGGAACTCCAAGAGAGGTCCAGAGTTCACGTGGGAACGCGAAGATCAGTTCCGAGAAAAGTATCCGCACCTCTTCACAAAAACCGCACCCTCGAAGAATGTTGCATCTTGAGCCTTGGGACAAGGCTCTCCTAACGGGTGGAGACTGTAACATTTCTCATTTTCAGGTTATTTACAACTTTAATAAATTCCATTATTTATTTTTAGAGTTTTACGCGTTCGCTTTTAATTATTATCTTATAGTTAAATCGCGTAAACTAAAAATCAACGATCAATGTAAACGGACACCAAACAAATTAAAGTTTACATCAAGCAAGTGTTATATGATTATTAGGAGTATAATTTATAACTTTTCATAATTTATTTTTGTTGGTTACGTAAAACGCTTACGTTTCGCAATAAATTACTTTCGGTCGTACCCGGAAGCACCTTTACCTATCTACACTTAAACAAATACCCACGTTTATACCCAATACTCAAAATTTAATTATTTTTCTCACTTATATCCTCTTAGAACCGGATATATACATTTACCCATGAAATAAATGAATTAATCTTTATTAAACCTATCCTACAACTTGTAATCCTTACACATTATGTACCTTAAGCTCATGTTCCTAAAGATTGGCTTGTCTTGGTGTCCTTGACCCTCTTTTGCCGCACCCTCCTCCTAGGGAGGAGGAGAAGCCTCTTACACTTGTACTCCAAACCATGTGCTCCCATGGTTTTCATTTAAGTAGTTTCCTAGTTTCTAAGGCCCTATATAAAGCAAGCCCTAATCCACCAACATACTCTTGCACTCATTCAAGAAAAACCAAAGCAATAACCCTCTCTTTGAGCTCACAAACCCACGGCACACTTTCAACTTCTAGGGTTTCATTTTTCTTTTGCATCCAAGGTATTCCAAGCATTCAAGTGTTCATCCTAAGACTACCTAAGACTACTCAAGGTGTTGGGAAGCTTGGATTCGGGTTTAACAAGGATTTATCAAGAAAACATATTTAGGGTTTTCTTGATTAGGGTTTTGNAGGACAAAATGAGATTGAATAACTTAAACCATTAATCAACTTGTTTCACGGTAGCTCTCTAAAAGAAAAACGCACAAAGGAGCGAAGGAGCGGGAAGACGTGAAGCTATTAAAATCATTCTCCTTTAGGGTCGTAGTTCCTCGGAACAACCCTCCTTATACCCCTCTTTTAGTTTGTTTATCAATCAAAGGTGAGCCGTACTTTGCAAGTGACACAAAGGCAAGTTTTAAATATTTTGTTGTTTTTAAATACTTTAGGAAAAGTATTTATGATTATTTGATAATATATTCACAAAAATCGAGAAAATAAAATATTTTTGTATTTTTATATTTTAATAAGAAGAAAATATTCACAAACGAGAATGATAACTTCACGAGGAAGGGTCTTTAAGGCACAATAAACTTCAACTCGATGATCGTACACACCTCCCCGGCAGCGGCGCCAAAATTGGTTGCAAGGAATTTATACTATATATATAATGTAATATAGGTGAAAACAAATCACTTTTAAAATCCAAAAAGCAATAAGTTTAAATTCACAAATAAAAATATATATATCCGGAAGTATCGGTTTCTCGCTTCGTTATCTACAAAGTTTAAAACCGGACCCGGGTCGTTATGTCCCAACGAGGCGTGGATTTGAAAATCGAGTTTTGGTTTGAGAATTTATGCTTGAATAATCAAGAGTTTGATTTGGTTATCTATTTCTACAAATAAAATGTAAAAACAAGTAAAAGAAACCCTAAAACGAAAACACGAAATTGTAAAAAAAACGAAATTGTAAAATTTTAACCCTACAAATGCAATTTTAATTTTCCTAAGTCCTAAATAATAAAAGAAAATTTAAAAAAAAGGATTATATTTTTTTGACTTTTATTTTATTTATTATGAATTAATTACTGTTTTAATGAAATTAAATTGTTAAAAATAGCAAACTAAATGAGAAAAATGTGAAAAAACTACAAAAAGTACTTTAAAGTATGCTGAATCTAAGAAAAATACTAGGAAGTTGCCAGCTTATTAGATAAGCTGGGAAAAAGCCCTAAAGGGCTGAAAGCTTATTGGGCTTAAAAGACTAAAAAAATTAAATAGGGAAGCACATAACCAGATGGCCCTACGGATGCCAATGGTTAGTGCGTGTGTTGTGCGGGACGACTATGTGTAAAGGGAGAGGTCATGGGTTCGACCCCCATGCCTTCCCTTTTTGAAAAACATTTTTTTTAACTTTTTGCAAAAACTTATTGAAAACATATAAATAACCAACTGTAATAAAGACAACTTTTTCAGAAGCTCAAAAATAAGCTAGAATAAGCAGATTGAAATATGACAGAATGCTTAAAATGTTACTATATGAACAAAGGCTAAAACTGTTTTAGCTATATGGACTTAAAAAGCTAAAAGAAAAACAAGCAAGCTGAAACATAAGTCCACCTACACCTAATAAGCAAGAGTGAATAAAACAAGCAAAGTGAATTAAGCTGAGAAGTGCTGAAAAAGACAAATAAGCATTAGGGCAAAAACAGATAACAAAAACAGCCTACAAGGCACTTTGGGGCTAATTTTTAAGCAACTAATCAGATCCTTATGGACTAACAGCTTATATTCCCTTAAAGCTTATCACCCTAGCTACAATAATTAGCAAAGAAAAAGAGGTTTGAAATGAAGATAAGCCATGAAAAAGCTAGGACAAAAGGGCTGACTACACTCAGTGCAAGCTGAGTTTCTTAGTTTTTTTTTCTTAAAAGACAAAAGGCTTATTTCAGCCTTAAAAATAAGCTAGTAAAAGAACTTTAAAATGGAAAGCAAGCTTAAACAGATAAAATATGACAACTAATGAGCTTATATTTGAAAATTCAGATTTCAAAAACATCTTTAACTAACTTAAAATTGAAAGTGAAAAAGGACATTTTAAAATGATAGACAGACTTTGACTAATCTCAAAATACAAAATGCACTCTTAACACAAAACTATTCTACTGCATAATAGACTCAAAATTAACATAACATTAATACATAATGGCACTTAACTAAGATCAAATCAAATAAGCCATTATATGAAACTTAAGAAAACACATATTTGAACTACTATTAGAAAACACCTCTAAACTAATTTTAACTTTTAAAAACTTTTAAAACTGACTTAATTATCTTAAAATTGACTCTTAAAACTGGCCTAATGACCCAAAGTGGTTTAACACCACTTTTGACCCATTTTGGATCCTTGACCCAAACACCCCATTAAGTTTGAAAAGTCCTTTTTTAAACTGATAAAGGGTAAGTTAAGCAAAAGGTTTTAAAAACAAATGTTCACCGAGCAAATTTAAGCAAAATAAGCAGTTTCCAAATAAAAATAAGCACTAAATTAAGCAAACTAATATAAGCAGAATTAAGAGCAATTTAAGACAGATTTAAGGTAAAACATGCACAAATGACAAACAGGAACTAAACCAAGACAAGTAAGCATAAAAACAACATTAATAAGAAAGATAAGCAGGAAATAAGCAGGAATAAGTAGAAAATAAGCTGATGAACAGTAGTATGCAAGAAAATTGAAAATGATGACTTACAAAAGTCCAAGCTTTTGAGAATGAATAAAACACAACCAAACCTTTATCCTAACACCTCCCATGAGGTTCTAACCCATGGCCTTCCAAAATACACCATGCTCCAAGATTCTTCAAGTGTTTTTTTTGTATTTTTAAGATTTTTGAAATTTTCTTAATTGCTTTGTATTTAGGTTAAACAGATTACTTATATGATTAAATGAGAACTTAAAACAGCTTTGAGATACTTTAAGACAATAAGAAAACACAAGAATTGAAACTTAGACTTTTTTTTACTTAAAAACTCAAATTTTCATTAACTTAAAAGGAAATTACAATACTTGGAATTTTAAAAGTGCATAAAGATAAAAACAAGCTGAAACTAAAACTAGGTTAAACTACTTGCCAACAATGGCTTACAATGAACTATTTTATACTAACGAGCTAATGTCTTGTCCCTTTGTCTTGTGCTTCTTTGCTGAGAGAGAACTAGGGTGTGTTTGTTGTGTGAGAGAGTCCATAAGCTCATCTTGGCCATCCATCTTTCTTTGTGCCCAAGCCAAACGATCTTAACCCTTAAATCTTTGTCATCTTCCCTAAACGAATAGGGTTGTAAGGGATTGCCAACATGGATTTTGACCATGTGAAGTGGGGTAGAGGGGGGGTGTGACTGAGGGTGATGTTTTTGGCTGGTGGGAACAGTAAACGAGGTGAATAGACAGGGGAGGGTGAATAGTAATTTTGGTGCCATTTTTGTTTAAGTAAGACAGGGTAAAGGTTTGGTGAAATGGCAGGATTGGTCCCTCAAAGTTATATGTTGTATTGCAGTGAAAGTCCTTGTGGGTTAATAAAGTTTGGAGGGTTGGCAGTTTGAGCCCCTCAAGGTGCATTGAGAGTTTGCATGTATAGTCCTTTTAGGACTTAACAGAGATGGGGTTAATGGGTTTTAGGGCTAACGGGGTTAAAGGCTTAAGGGTGTTGGGCCATTGTTTTGGGCTTGCCATTGGGCCGGTTATAAACATAGAGGGTTTAGGGCTTTTTAAGCCTTAAAGGCTTATAAGTCTTGTATATAAAAGCTTAATGGGCTGTCCCGGCCCATTAGATGGGTACGGGTGGGCCCATTTAACATTTCTTTTGTTTCGGCTTTGACTTTGACCTTTAACTTTTCGGGGTTGACTTTAGACTTTTAACTTTGACTTTGGCTCATCACGCTCTTTTCCATTTCGTGCTCGGTTTTGTCCGTTTTGGCTTCGTTTTTGTCCTTTTCTTGGATATCCGTTACCTACACAATATAAATGCAAAACATACAAATACGATGTATTTTTGGTACGTTTTTGGTCAATTAAGTCCGGTTTTAGTGGAAAATGGTATGTGTAATTAAGCACATACCAAAATCCCCCATACTAAACTATTGCGTGTCCTCACGCAATGCTATAAGTAATCATTAAATTTGACCTCTTTTAAGATTATCGCCAAAGTTTAGAACGGTTGCATATCGACTTGAGTTACCCGTGAAACTGAGCCTGTGTTCATTGTACTTTTCACGTCTCAAACCTTAAGGAAGTGCTGTCCGACAAACCGCTCGATATTCGTTGGACGAAACCCCTGTCGACGACATGCTACATTAATGAAGATCCGAGTCGAATTATGGATCCTGCGGAGTTAAAAGTTTGAAGCAAAGTTGCATTCTAATCGTGTTGGTACCGTTGGAATCAAGAAGATTGTCCCAGTTATTACTTGGGAGCGGCTGGAAGGACAAATGCAAAAAGTACCCTCACTTTTTCAATAAATCATCGAGTATGTCATCAGCTATAGCATCATGAACCTGCCAGTTACTCCCATACTTGTGTAAAATGTCACACCTCGTAAATTTCAGGTCAATATTTTTAAACTTTTCCGATCATTACTTTTGACTTTTATACGTTACGTTTGAATCCGACAGTTTACCGGGAAGTTAAACCGCGTAAATCTAAAAAACATCATCGGGCGCGTCCCGGCATCGGTTATTAATAAATTTAGGCCTTATATGAGATATTTTAACTTTTCTAAGTGTTTTGTGATTTTTAATCACTTCCGATATTAATTTTAGGGTTTTATCTTTTAAATTGCATTTTTCGCGTTTTTGACCAAACGGAACCCTGAAAACTCGAAATCTTTTCGTGTAAACTCAAGTTATCGATAATCTTATACCCTAAGTCCAAAATTTCGTGATCATACTCATGCCCTCACCACTACCCATGAAATTTTAGCTTGTGGACAAGCTTGGACTTGAAATTAAATCATTTATGCTCCACTAACTAAAAATTTGAAAACTTACCAATGCATGTGAAGGAAAATGACAACTTTGTTGTCTAGTGACTTGCATGCATGCCATTTCTTACACACTTGGACCATTATTGGTGAGCCAAGACCAAGCCATGAGCTAAACTTGGAGCCAAAGTTGGCTTGAACAATTGTCCTCCCCTCCTTGGCTCATATAGCCGACGCCCACATGGACCTTAAGGACCTTGGTGCACAAAATTTGCTAGTCACTTGGTCACATGGTTCAAGTCTTAGCTCTATATAAGCATCACCCACTCACAACTTAGGGTTTATCATTCATTCCTTAGCCTCCCAAAAATTTTCTCTCTTCCTTTGGTGCTCCCCTAGCTCACGGCATATATACATACACATACCCAATCCATAACTTTGATTTTTAGCAAGATACAAGTATACCAAGATCATTTCCAAGACTATCTAAGGTTGTTTGAAACCTTAAACCTTCCATTTTCAAGAGTTCTCAAGATTATAAAATTAGGGTTTCTAATTTTATAAGTGGGTTTTATAGATCTAGTCATCTTGAGTATAGATCTTGTGATTCTCTACTTGTTTCTTCATTCTTGTAAGTATTTCTTGGTCATCTCTTGTTTCATTTCTTTTATTCTTATGAATATTGTTCAAGTTTAAGAATCCATGTGTTTGTGTTACTTTTTAAAAGAAATGATAAAAGTAACTTGACAACTTTTATAAAAATGGAAGTATTATGTTTGTTGTTTTATAAGTTATGGTGAGATGAGTTGAAAAGTGTGTTGCAACAATAGAAATGAAGGGGTTAGGTTAGATTAAGTGTGGTTTTGTTGGTTGGTTTGGTAGTGATCGGGATTAGGCTAGAATAAGCACTATTGTGGCGTTTGGATGGATTTTTGGGAGTATTTATGAAAAGACATGTTGCTGATCCGAATTAGTTTTGAGGTTTTGAGCGACCTAAAAATGTCTTCATTAGGCGTAAAAGTAGTTTTTGAAGAGCTTGTTTCGAATAGATAGTTTTTCACATATCGCACTTTAAAATCGGACTTAAAACGGCCAAGTTATAGCCAAATGAAACTTGAAACATTTTTCGGCAAAACCCAATAACAAAAACAAAAAAAAAAACACACCAAAAACCCAAAAAAAAAAAAACAAAAAAAACCACCACAAACCCCCCAAAAAAAAAAAAAAAAAAAAAAAAAAAAAAAAAAAAAAAAAAAAAAAAAAACCAAAAAACCAAAAAAAAAAAAAAAAAAAAAAAAAAAAAACCCACACCAAACCCAAAACCAAACCCCCCCAAAAAACCCCCCCAAAAAAAAAAAAAAAAAAAAACCCAAAAAAAAAAAAAAAAAAAAAAAAACCCCAAAAAAATAAATATATATAAATATATATATATATATTAAAAAAAATATATATAAATATATACCCAAAATCTTTTTCCCTATATATATTTTTTTTTTAACCCAAATCCCTTGGCGTTTGGATGGATTTTTGGGAGTATTTATGAAAAAACATGTTGCTGTCCCGAATTAGTTTTGAGTTTTGAGCGACTAAAAATTGTCTTCATTTGGCGAAAACGTAGTTTTTGAGAGTTGTTCGAATAGATAGTTTTTCACATATCGCATTTAACACTCGGACTAAAACGGCAAGTTATAGCAAAGGAAACTTGAAACATTTTTCGGCAAAAACCCAATAAAATAGAGTGCTGATGTGAATGTAAACATGGGTATCTCGGACACTTTCGGACACTTTTTTGACTCTCTAAACTCTAGCGAAACATATTGTAACACATCTAAATGCTTAGCATTCTTTTGAAGACGTCATTAACATATTTTAGGAAAAACGATAAAGTTACTAAAAATAGTTTGTTTGTAAAACTTAGCGGATCGGTCTTGGAAGTTTCTGCGTTTATGGTTAGTTAGCGCATTTGAAATATAAGGAAACTTAACAATTAGGGGGACGGTTATTAACGGTCTTGAAAACTAAAAACTTTCCTATAAATAGAAACTTTCTAAAAGTTAGTAAATTTTTGGTTAAAGCAAGACTTAACGAAAAACTTTGTAATTTCATTTAGTCATACTTTATTAAACAAACTAAAGCACAAACACACATGGATGTCTTTTCTCTTGAAAGCATATCGTACAAGTTTCGGTTATCTTTCGTTTACCTAAGACGCGTCATTTATTTAGGTCGCGTGTAGGACCTTTCGGCTTTATTTCTTCCTCGTTGATTATCGATTCACCACTTGCTTAAGGTGAGTTCATAGCCCCACGTTTTACCTATTTTCAAATGCTTTATACTTTGGGGTGAGAAACATTGTTTGCTTTTAAAATTGGACACAAGTTCTTAACGTGAGTTTTACATGTTTATGTGTTGCCTAAGTTTCCTTACAAACCACTATTGCCCGAACTATCATGAACCGTTAGTCACCTATGGCCAATTGGATTGGTTAAGTGAGCGTGAATGCGTAAATAGATCTATTGGGACTAATTACCCCTATCTGGTTTGGTTCTAAATTAGCTGCGAACAAACAGATATATGTCATGTCGATTGTGCGTTGTGGTGGTCTTTGGTTTGGGACACCAGTTAAGGGTAGAAATACTTTGTGGCATGATATGATATGCCATGTTTTATTAGCATCGGTGTCATGAGCTTAGCGTAACAGTAAATACTTTTATGTGATGTTGTATCTGTTATAGTAGTCGCATGCGTTTTGAAATCTTGTGGTCCACTCTTGTACTAACTTAAACCTATGAATTCACCAACATTATGTTGACGTTTTAAACATGTTTTCTCAGGTGCTTAGCTTGGCTTGATTCTTGATGCTAAATGGAGTCTATGTGCTATGTGACTTCGCCAATTTCAAGACTTATCTATTTATATACTCGTTGTCATTGTCAAACTTTATTATGCTTCCGCTACATTTAACTCTCTTATGACCGGTTGTAAAACTTAAATTAATTTTCTTTATGCAACGAGTACAACTATTTTTTCAAACGTCCATGATTAGTGGTCGTTCTTTATTGCTTTGTATTCGGACTGTTATGACGTCACGCCCTCGGACACGTATTCCGTCCAGGCCCCGTTTGGGGGTGGGACAACCCCCCCTTCTAGTTTTCCACACAAGTTACTATAAAAAATAAGCATTCTAGCATCATATATTATTCAATCATCACGACCACAACATCAAAACTACAAAAACCCTCTTTTTCCTTTTTATTTCACACGAACCAAACACCCCTTTTTCTTTTGTTTCACTTCCAAAAATCAATTTTCACAAGGATCAACTTGTACAACTAACATCTATGCATCAAAATAAACCCAAAAGGACAAACGAAATTTAAATTTGAAAACTTACAAGAAAATCTTCAAATTTGTAGATTTCGACACGATCCGGACAACCCAAACGTTGTTTAAATGAATACCAAAACATTTGTATCAACCCGGAGTATCACATTCTCGATCAATGTTGGAAAATTTATGGTGAATGGTGGTGGTCTAGGGGCGGACGAACCAATACACACATACAAGTGTGTGTTTTATTTTTTTTGAAATGAAATGGAATGTGTGAAATTGTCTAGTGGTGGGAATATAAATGTACACATTCTAGACAAGCTTGCTAAAAAAATGCCATGTTGTCCCCTCTTGACACTATTGACTGGCCATGGATCCTAGGTGGTCTCGGATCTTCCTTTTCGTGTCGGGATCACTTAAATACTCGTAAAACTCAACCGTAAAATTTACCCCAAAGTTAATTAGCATTTTTATTCACCTTAAAAATACTTTTCCATTACCCTAGAGTATTTACACGACATATTTACACTTTACACCCTTCAAAACTCATTTGGACGTTAACGGACGTGTCGGACTCGTTTTTCGACATTTCTCAAAATTCACGGGTCAAACCACCCGGAATACAAATAACACAATAATACCTTTCAAAAGGGATTATTAATCACAATAAGCCACAATTTATCACAATACTCATAAATCACCATAATTCTCATAAAAATCACCACCGTCAACACGGTACAAAATTTGAATAAACTGACAAAAGTCAAATAGTCAAAGGACTATATATGAAATATTCATAACACAAAAAGGGCAAAGGTTACATTCTACCCCCCCCCCTCCTTAAAAGAATCTCAACCCTGAAATTCGGCTATAACATCACTAAACAAATGCGGGTACTTCAATTTCTTCTGATTTTCACGTTCCCATGTGAATTCAGGGCCACGTTTCAAATTCCACCGAACCTTGACGATGGTAATCCTACTACGCTTTAACTTCTTAAACTCTCTTTCCAAAATTTCTATAGGCTCTTCTACAAAATTTAACTTAGCATCAACTCGAATCTCGTCCAAAGGCACTTGCAGTGTTGGATCAGCCAAACACCAACGTGTCATGAACACCATTCAACTCTTCAGGCAAATCTAACCGATAGGCCACAGGGCCTACCTTTTCAATAATCTCAAAAGGTCCAACAAATCTAGGTGCTAACTTTCCTTTCTTCCCAAAGCGTACCACACCTTTCCAAGGCGACACTTTGAGCAAGACATAGTCACCTACACTAAATTCTAGAGGCTTCCTCTTCTTATCAGCATAACTTTTTTGACGATCACGTGCAGCCTTAAGTCTATCCTTAATCTACGAGATCTTTTCAGCAATCTCTTGCACTAACTCAGGTCCTATCAACTGACCTTCTCCAACCTCAGCCCACATAATTGGCGAACGACACTTTCTACCATACAATGCCTCAAACGGAGCACATCTCACACTAGCATGATAACTATTGTTATACGAAAACTCAACCAACGGAAGATGAACATCCCAACTTCCTCCGAAATATAGGACGCACGCTCTAAGCATGTCTTCCAAAGTCTGAATAGTATACTCACTCTGACCATCGGTTTGAGGGTGATAAGTCGTACTCATGTCTAAACGAGTTCCTAATGCCTCTTCCATTGACTGCCAAAACCTTGATGCGAAACGACTATCATGATCCGATATAATCGAGATCGGCACACCATGTCTAGCAACTATCTTATTCAAGTACAATCTAGCCAATCTATCCATCTTATAATCCTCACGCATAGGTAGAAAATGAGCAGACTTAGTCAATCGGTCCATAATGACCCAGATTATGTCATGCCCACTACTAGTCCTAGGCAACTTAGTCATAAAATCCATAACTATTCCTTCCCATTTCCATACAGGAATCTCAGGTTGCTGGAGCAAGCCAGATGGTCTTTGATGCTCATTTTTAACCTTTAAACAAGTCAAACACTTACTAACATACTCAGCTATATCCTTTTTTATTCCAGGCCACCAATACATATCTCTCAAATCATAATATATCTTATCAGCTCCTGGGTGTACAGAGTACTTCGACTTATGGGCTTTATCCATTATCAGGGTTCTTACCTCACCCTTCAATGGTACCCATATTCAATCCAGGTAATACAAAGTTCCATCACTTCTCTATTCTATCATCTCATCTAAACCTTTTTGCAATCCTGTAGACTCATCCACAGCCTCCTTCTGAGCCGCCAGTATCCTATCCTTGATACTCGACTGAAGGATCATATTCATAGCTCTAACTCTCTTAGGCTTTACTCTTTCCTTCCTACTTAGGGCATCAGCCGCCACATTCGCCTTACCGGGATGGTAGCGAATTTCACAGTCATAATCACTAAACAACTCTATCTAGCGACGTTGTCGCATATTCAACTCTTTCTGACTAAAGATATGCTGAAGACTCTTATGATCCGTATAGATGACACTCTTTGTCCTATACAGATAATGTCTCTAGATCCTAAGTGCAAACACGACCGCACCCAACTCTACATCATGGGTAGCATAATTCTTCTCATGAATTTCCAACTGCCTAGACGCATATGCTATCACCTTACCTCTTTGCATTAACACATAGTCTAGTCCTATCCCGGACGCATCACAATATATTACAAAGTCTTCTGGTCCATCGAGGAGAGCTAGAATAGGCGTATTACTCAACTTATCCTTTAAGGTTTGAAATGCTAATTCCTGTTCCTTGCCCCAATTGAAAGTCTTACATTTCTGAGTCAAGATAGTAAGAGACTTATCTATCTTAGAAAAGTTCTCAATGAACCTACGGTAATATCCAGCCAATCCTAAGAATAAACGAACATCAGTTGGAGTTCTAGAGGCTTTCCAATTCTTAACAGCTTCAATCTTACTAGGGTCTACATGAATCCCATCACCATTTATCACATGCCTAAGAAACTGCACTTCTCTTAGCCAGAATTCACACTTAGAAAACTTAGCATACAGTTTCTCCTTTTTGAGCAGTCCCAAGACTAACCTTAAGTGTTCTACATGCTCCTCTCGAGTCTTAGAGTAGATTAAGATATCGTCTATAAACACTATTACAAATTTATCAACATAAGGCCTACAAACTCTATTCATCAAATCCATAAATACCGTTGGTGCGTTAGTCAGACCAAAGGGCATTACAGTGAACTCGAAATGTCCATAACGAGTTCTAAATGCAGTCTTTGGAATGTCATCCTCATGCACTCTCAGCTGATGGTATCCAGACCTAAGATCTATCTTTAAGAAAAACTACGACCCTTGCAGTTGATCAAATAGATCATCAATTATAGGAACCGGATAACAATTCTTAACAGTCAGCTTATTCAACTCTCTATAATCAATGCACATTCTAAAAGTACCATCCTTCTTCTTAACAAACAATACTGGCGCTCCCCAAGGCGATGAGCTTGGTCGAATGAAACCTTTGTCTTGGAGTTCCTTGAGTTGTTTCGACAACTCCTCCAATTCAGAAGGTGCCAAACGATAGGGAGACTTTGCTATCGGCGTTGCTCCAGGGGTTAACTCAATCCGAAACTCAATTTCCCCATAGGCGGTAATCCAGATAGATCATCCGGGAATACCTCAAGAAAATCTCTAACCACAACAATCTCTTCTTGTTTCTTTTCACTAGCCTTAGCACTCATCAAGAGTCTCGCTTTCTCTTCCGGTCTCTCTCCTAATACTCTAAGCACCTTGCCATCCGGTAGTGGTATCCTCACTACCTTCTCATGGCAAATTATTTTAGCCTTATAATTAGACAACCAGTCCATACCTATAATCACATCAAAACTCCCATGTCCAAAAGGTATCAAATCGATGTCAAAGACATGACCCTCAATTTCTAGTTTACAACCCTTAATAACCTTATCAATCTCTACTAGCTGCCCGCTAGCTATCTCAATCTCATATTTGAAACCTAAGTCGCTGGGCTCTAAGCCTAACAGAGGTATGAAAGTAGTGGAAACAAAACTATAATCGGCACCAGAGTCAAATAAGGTAGTGGCAAAATGATTGTTCAAAGTAAACGTACCCGTCACAATGTTCGGATCCTGGCGAGCTTCCTCTGCTCCCAACATGAATGCCCTACCCCTAGCCTGGTTCCCTTGGTTTCCACGACCCTGACCCCCGTTATTAGCAGCAACTTGATTTGGACGATTTTCTTCCGGTCCTTGTGCCCTATTCAATCTAGGACAAGCTGACCTGACATGGTCGGTACTACCACACTCATAACATGCCCTAACAGTTGGGTTTCTAGCATTGACAGGATTCACATTCCTCGGCACACCTCTACAATCCTTTGCCAAATGACCATAACCGGGCGAGTTACAAGTTGAGCTAGTGAGGCAAGGACCCTGCAGGTGCTTGTAGTGAGTTTTGCAGGTGGTACACTTGGGCTAAGTACCAGTATTTCTCTATTCTTTACAGGTTTAGGTAGTAGCAAGAAGCATGTTCTGTTCCTTGTCCTTTTATTATATCCCTAACCACTCATATTCCTTGCTAGGTTTACCCCACACTTTCCTCTTTTCTCAACCTTCTTATTGAGTCCATTCTCTCATTCTCAGTCAGTTGTAGCCGCTATTTGTGAACGCAGCACCAAAAATCTGTTCAGGATTTCTGTATAGTCGTTGAGCTCTTTTAACGGCCACCATTCCCACGGGATTTGTGGAGCAAAGCTATACAACATACCTCTCATTCATGCCTTACTCTCTGGAGTTTACCAAATGTGGCAAGCTATACCAGCCCCGACCATGGCTTGATTCAACATATCTGTTATTTCCAACTAATTTTGCATTTCATGACTAGGACAAAACTCTTCTATCATCATAAACTTAAAGTCATTTCATGACATACTAACAACAACTTCCCGGCTTAGCGTGTGGATCTGAGAGTTCCACCACATTAAAGCCTTACCCAGTAATGAACCATCAGTGTATTTCACTTTTTGGTCAATACTACAACCACTCATATCATGCACAAGACTTCCATTTTCTCTAATCAAAACGAGTAAGAATCTACAACACCTCCATTACACATCTTATTACTTAGGGTATCATGCTAGATCTTCTTATATGAACAACCTACCCATTTGACCATTCAATAAAACTTTCTATCGTTCTCTGAACGTTCTCATTAACCACCATTACAATATCTGATTTCCAACATTTCCATTGTTACCAAACACTGAGCTAGGCATGGGGGTATAGAGGTCTGACAATTGTTGGGCAATGATCGTTGAGATGTCGGGGTGCTCTCCCATTGGCTCCCTCTACATTCTTATTGACTCCTTCTACGCCCCTATTAGCTCCTAAACCCTGGTCATTTCCTTGACCATTAAAATCAGTCAAACAACGCTCATCCATTAACTTTCTAGGTCTTCGAAAACCCCCCCTTCTCACCTACTACTTCCCGTACACACCGTTCCCCCTCCCTAAGTGTTTACGGACAGCAGGCCCGACCAGCACTTAGGGTCATAACATTGGCGGCCTTATCACACAAGGGAGAACTTAAGCAACGTTATGGTAGGCTAAGAGACTTGCACTATATATAGAATATCTTTCTTTATATATAAGATTATTACATAATACCACCTTACCTCGGGTGTCTTACATCGATTTTGGTGGATCAACATTAACTAAGTATGATGTGAGTTGTGATTCAATTTTAAACTACGTTGGCCACCGTACTTATTTTCGTATCCTGCCCAGTCATATTTTATATTGGAGCTCCACACATTTCAATGTGACATAACCAAGCACCAAACCGCGAACACTCTAAAAGCAAACAAAAGCGGAACAACGCGCTCATAGATCCCTATACACAACTAATCGACGGATTCTTAGGTTATAGTTCTAGGCCAATCCACTAGTTCTCTATAACCTTGGCTCTGTATACCAATCTGTCACACCCGTACAAGGCGGAAACTCAGGAATGAAACATAAATTAATCAATACATAACATCATGATACAAAAATAGTAGAAAACTTCAATGAATAAAACTTTAGTGTTTCGAAGAGCATCAACATTGAACAACCTTGGTGTTGTTCCCAAAATCGCTATCAAATCCATAATCTCTTACAACATTATTCATTAAGCCCCACAGTAAAGGGTCAAAAATCAATACTTAAACCAAAAACTTCCAACACACTAAGAAACCAAACAAAATAAACAATGTAAGACTTCACATGAAAATCCACACGGGATACTTCTAAGCCTGCATCACACATCATCAAACTATTCTTCTTTCACTTTACCTGAAAATGATACTTGAAAACGTCAACAATAATGTTGGTGAGCTCGTAGGTTTGACCTTAAACCCAAAAGTTATGCCAATATTTCAACAGTGGACAATAGTGTTATTTGACCAGTGAAATATGCAAACAACCTTAGCCACACTTCACCGCTATTCAACATACATATGTCACTTACCTAACCTAAAGGGCCTACCAACTAGAGCACTAAATTTAGGGCAGGACCCCACACAAACCTGGGTAGGCGTACCATCCGCTTCTAATTATTCACCAAACTCTGGGTAGCGGACCCTCCGCTCCAAACAATATAAAACCACCATAATATTCACATTTGCAGTCATAAGCACATTTTCTTGTTCCTAAAAACAAAACAACATTTCACAACAGATTAATTCAAAAACACTTCAAAAACACATTTGAGTAATCACATTTTAACACCCAACAGAAAAACAGTAAAAAGTGGGGCTACGAGAACTCACCTCAAGCAAGTCTTTAGCAACCAAATCATCAATGCGACATCTAGGCAAAGGCATACGATGCCCGCACACGACTGTCCTGTTATTGTTCATTTTAATTCATCTAATTCCAAAAAACAAGTCTTCACGTTTGATGCATAGAGTTTAGACGCGTTGTACAATTACCCATAACAATTTAGTGGTGTGATGGTTGACGACATATCCCAACAATCATATCAATCCCATTACTCGATAATACATACTTATACTATTTAGAGAAAATAGGATAAAGTTTTTAAATAAAATATTTATAATTAATAATTATAAATGTATCTCCACAAGTCCATTCGGTAACCTTAGTCACTTCAAATAATCACAATACGGTTGAAAATGAAACATCTACTCATAATAAACACATTAGAGAAGTTTCGAGAAAAATTACATTTTTGTATTTTCGTGAATTGATTAAAAATAATATAAAATAATTAAATAATATTTTGTGATATAAAATCAAAAATAATGTTGTTAGAAAAAATTTCTAAAGTATAATCTTTTTACGAATTTATACATGAGCCGTTATTTTTAGTCATTCAACAGTTTTCCAAGGTTTCTACCTTATTTTCAAACACTTTTCCGTAAATTCGACACTTTTCTGATACCTACAACTCCATAATCTCAAGCTTTAGTTCTTACAATTTTTTTTTTCCCTAATTCATTAGTCAATTACCACTTCGTAAAAACATTTTCTGTTCCAAAAGTCCGGTCAAATCTCTTTAACGACTAAATATCGCTTATTGGGCTTTTAAGGATACACAAGGGTCCATTATATTTTTTTAAGTCCAAAAACGATCCATGTCCATACCAAGGTCCATTTACCATATTATTATAAGCTATATACTTTTTGTTAAAAAATAATCCGGCCTCAATAAAAGCCCTCTCATTAAGCCACGATTAAATTTGACTTATTGGGTCGTGAGTCTATAAGCTCATAATTAAGTATATTAAGCTTATAACATCAAGATAACAAGCTACGTATCGCTTTTGGTTATACCATAAGCCTCAAAAATTGTACCACAACATACGTCTTAACACAAAAATAATCAATCACTTTCTCTAGCTGATTTCTGGGAAACTTTTAGTGGCTTTTAAGCCCATATAAAGACAAGAAATAACTTTAACAATAAGCCCCGAATAATGCTCATACATGCTCTATTATAAAAAAATAAAGCTTTATAGACTCAATATATTATTCACCATCACGACCGCTACAGTCAAAACTACATAAAAACCCTTATTTTCTTTTTTATATCCCTCGAACACAAACCACATCTTTTGTATTAATTTCGCTTCCAAAAAATCGATTTCTCACAGACGGACCAACTATGACAATTTCTTTGCATCAAATAAACACCTAAAAGGAAAAACGAAATTTTAATTTGAAAAACTTACAAGAAAATCTTTAAAAATGGTAGATTTCGACACGAACCAGGACAACCCAATCGTTGTTTAAATGAAGTACCCAAAACACTCGTATAACCAGGGAATATCAGTTCTCGATCAAGTTAGAAATTTATGGTGGATTTTGGCGGTGTTGGTGGCGGGCAGAATACACCACACACACACTTTTGTGTTGTTTTTTTGAAAATAAAATGGACAATGGCATGGAGTGGTTAGTATAATGGTGTAAGGAATATACCTTTTACAAGTTTAGAAACTTTTGCTAGAAAATAGCCATTTTGTTACCCTCTTTTGACTTTCTTTGACCGGATGGCTCCTATGGGGTGTGGTCTTTTTTTCGTGTCGGTTCACCTTAAATACTCGTAAAAATCAACCGTAAAATTTTCCCCAAAGTTAATTAGCATTTTTATTCAACTTAAATATTACTTTTTCATTTACCTAAGAGTATTTACACGACTTTTTTGGCACTTTAACCCTTTCAAAAATAATCTGGACATTAACGGTCGTGTACAGAATTGTTTTTCGGCATTTCTTAAAATTTACGAGTCAAACCTCCCGGAATACAAATAACCACAATATACCTTCCAATAGGATTATTAATCATATTAAACAACAATTATATAACAGTTACTCATAAAAATCATTCCAGGAAACACGGTACAAAAATTGTATAATAACTGACAAAAGTCAAATACCCAAAGGACTATAAAATAAATATTCTGAACACAAAAAGGGCAAAAGGTTTCACAAAGACCCGCGTAGCCAACGCCCACATGTGAGCATGTTGACAAGACCATGTACTATGCATAAATTGTAAAGTAGTATAATATAATGTTATGTTTCTAATGTGGTATCTTAATTTGATCTATATTAATTTTCTTGTAAATTGATTTGATTTTATCAGGTTTGATGAGAAGTAGTGGTGGAAATTTTAGTCTTGACTCGTTAAATGATAAGAAACTTGACAGATGTTAAACATGTTTGGGTCAAAAAATACTCGTTAATCTGTATAAACTGTTTTAATTAAACGGGTGTGTTTAGGTTAAATAAGTATTAATAGTGGTAAACAGTCGATTTTTTAAGTATATATAGCCAGATTCTAAAATTAATCTTTATAAGTTGAAATTTATGTTAGATTTTGATTAAATATATTTTGTTATGTACAATATGAGTGAAATACGATTATAACTCATAGATCATTGAAATTGTCGTATAGTTATTTGTATGTTATGTTTATCATTTTTTAGATCTTTATATCAATTTTACATTTGATATTTAGGTCATTCATTACAATTCACCAACTTTTCACTGAGGGCCCTGTTTACTTCAAACTGGCTTATACGGGTCATAAATGAGTTACATGTGTTATGCAAGTATGAGTTAGGGTTGAGTTTCTTGACACGATTAATAAATGGATCATGTTTGGGTAGTAGTCATAACAACCCGCGAACCCGAACACGACTCAACTGCCACACTTAATGAGAAGACATCCCATGAAAGCTCATCTTTAAAAACAAACTAGGTTTTCAACCCGCGCTTCGTTGCGGAGCGCGGGTTATTGCATCTACGATGTTGATATTCAATCAATATTTTCCGGGCAGGATAAAGTTAAATTAAAAAAAAAAAATTTTGAATATCAAAAATTCAGTCCAGGACTTAATTGACTATAACCCGTTTAATCCATTAGTAACAAAAACATAACCCATATTACCCATTCATAAGTTAATTAGTCCAAATATTTAACAACTAATGCAATACAAACAATACTAACATATTGTGCAATAAATTAGAGTCTTATAAATATTATAGCCTTTTAACAAAAAATAACATCTATTACATAATTCGTATCATTTTACTACCTCTCTTGTGAATTGGACTTTCATTCTGGCAGAATATGTCATATTCTGAAGAAGAGCATGTCTAGGTAACAACTCCAAATATTTTTTGCCACTATTAGCTAAAAACCTGTCTCCTGTGAGAAACAATCGAGCGGTTTGGTCGAGATCAGTCTTAATGAAACGTGAGTCCTGTAGGAGTGTAATGGTTTGCCACTCATGGAACTTCCATGACCCGCACAAATTCACTGATTAGTGGTGACAATAAAGGTGCAGTTGCACGATTTATATGATGATTAGTATAATTCAAATGTCGTTTCCTTAAGGGATTTGAAATCATACAATCAGTCACTGGCTTCGGAGCTTTCATTTTAGGAGTTCCTCTGATGAATATCTAAACATAATCCACAAAACTACCATGACACAGTCGTTTAATCTATTAATATTTGCGTTAATAACTTATAAAATTAATAGGAATCTATCTTGGATATTTCAAAAGGTATGATGTTGATGGATCTTGAGTATAGTTTCAAAGTCAAGCTCCAAGAAGATTGCCCTCAATTTATTGTCTCTATTTTGTATATCAACTTGTGGGTGTAGTAAGCCCTAATGTATTATGCATTTGTATAGATACTGGTTTGCCTTGTGATTTTAATCAGAGTACCTGCAATGGTCAAAATAAACTATGTTACGACCATGGTCCAGGGTATGCACTACCTTACCCCATCTTAAATATTAGGAAATGAAATGAGATTTCTTATAGCCATTTTATTATTGTACAGTTACCCGGATAAATATTAGAGTACACGCATCATTGATGAACGACAATTTAACAATAAGCAGCGGAACCTGTTTGAAAGTACATGAGCAACTGAAAAAGGGAAAAGTTGGGTATCGACACTACATAACTGATTTCAGCTGTTTTTGTTTAGGAATTTGCACGTGTGTGCCTGTGTAGCTTCCCACCATACCATTAGTTGCACATAGCTTGAACCGGCGGCAGATGATTCACGCTAGTCTCGCATAGATCTTTGTTCCATGCTATATCAATTATAATAGTAGAATGTAGAATGTTTTTAGGATCATTTCAAGTTTTGTCCATTAATAATGGTTTTAATATTTTAATTGCATTTTGTTAAAGTTATGGAAGACATTCTAACTTTTGGTTTGATGGTGGGTTAGAATCCCGTACATCTCTTCTCATAACACGTATATATTTTAATACACGATAGAACTAGAAAAGAGGAAAGGATGTGAGTTGTTTAGAGAGAGACTTGAGACGAGAAATAGAGAAAAGATTTATTAGAAATTTTTGAACTAATTACAACTTACTTTTTCTAATGTAGAAATAGTATATATACCCCGTTGCATTAAATGACGCGCGGATATTTAAAACTAGGACCCGGGCATCGGGTTTTGTTGGATTAAACCGAATCTTATACTAATATTAGATTAACTATACGAGCCGATTACCCGATATTATCTTTGTACAACGTTAACTAATTAAGACCGAATGTACATCGTAGTAGTGGAACGAAATTCCTTGTTACGACGCAATAATTTTGAGGCTAACCTATCTCCCCCGAAGTGAGGTCTTGTACACACGGGAACGAGCTTCCTTTATTGACTCAATAAACATTTGAGGCTAACAATCTCCACCCAGAAGTGAGTTCATTGATGAACACTCCTTCAGGAGAGCTGTCGAGATTGCTTTTGTCGTTTATGATCGAGTGTTTCTTGTCCTTTGTCTTCGTTATCTGTTGTAGGCTTGTTCCTTACTTGCTATGCGAAGCTTGACTTTGAGCCTTTGTCATTGTCTTTACGTCCTATGCCATCTTGCGATCTTATGTCTTTGCCAACATGCTCTTACTTTTGCATTATACCTTGAAAGCTTCAAATCAGAGTTTGGGAAAGTCTTTGTCACTTTCATCTTGAGCTTTTAGATTGTTATGTATTTGTAGATTGAGCATTTGAATGGGATGGGTTGCCGTTTCTACCACCGGTTTGACCTAAGGTGATACGTTTAGTGATAAACCGTAGAATATTGATTTGAAAATCAATCGCGGTGTCATCGTTTAAAGAGTTTTTGTATACTAATCGAGAGTGTCATGTTTTTTATCAAAATTCATCAACTGTCATTCATTTAACTGGACAATCGATATTCCAGTTGTCACAAGGTTGATTCATATAGATGTCGCATGTCACCTAATCAAGAGTTGTTTTGATGCTGGATCAAGCAGGATTTCATCATCACTTCGTGAATACTTTAGTATCTCTCGGTTGTTCTGGCTAGATATCACAAATGTTATTGCGTTGGAATCTTGATAAACAAACTTGTGAAACTTGTTTTTAATGATGTTCTATTAAGTGTTTGAATTGGATGTGTCATTACGAGATTTTTATGTTCTCTTGGCTCTAGAAATCGATTTAGTCTTTTTGGTTTTAGTACTCGAGGCTGGAGCAGACTGCCACCTATTCTATATCAATATATCGGAGTGAGTTGTCAAATAGATCAACGTGTGTATCTCCGTGATCAAATGAGATAAGTTTATGTTGAGAGAATCCCGAATGGTTGGGAAGGGTTCGTGCATTGCATCAATGGGTCCACAGTTCGTCAGTTTTCTATGTCAGCAAATTAACTTGTGATTTTGACAGCTTCATGTATTGACCAGTTTTGCCTTAAGGTGTGTAGAGGGCTTCTTTCTTTAGACACTTTTTCCATACATTTTTTTAATTCTTCATCGACTTTAATGATTACCAGGAGTCATACTAACAACCTTGTTGTGATTGTTCCAGTGTTTGGACTAATTCTTAGTCGGCATTGATTACAGATACATTCATCTCCCCAAATTTCATACTCAAGGGACTGCTATTTCTAACTTATCGGATTATCACTTGGGTAGATACTCCGGTTCTGGTTGGATCATAGGATTGATTCCTAAACTAAACAACCTTATGAATTCGATTCGTCGTGAAATTAAGAAGTTGTTGCGGTATAAGATCGAACCATAAAACCTTTTTTCAGCACTTTGAGCTAGATTAGATCATTTTTGAATTACTTTTTCTCCCCTTATTTTAAATAATAAACAAATTAGTTTTTGAAATACCTTAGGTGGATTAAAATATGTCTTGAAAAAATCTGTGGGAGAAAATCTTGGTCAGCCTGAATGGTTTGGAACTTTTGATAATGTTTTGAATACATATAGAATGGTCGTGATGGATGTCATCAAGAACTTTAAATACTTTGATTTTCACACAGAAAAAATCCACCATTAAAATATATAGGACCATTGAGAAAATTGTTGTATTTTTACAAATCATTGTGTGGGATGAGTGTTGGAACACACAATTTTGGAAGATCTATGATTTGTCATCTAGAAATTCTTGATAATATTATGTTCAACTTTTTTGAAAAACAAATTGTTAGAAGGAATTCCTTATACGTTAAGGGTAAGCGCACTGAAACGTACACTTTCCTTTATTCTTGAGCTAAAAAACCATTGATATGTCTTGTAAGAACACTCAATGACCGAGAATCCGTAATTTTCTTGTTGTGAGGATAAGTTATAAAACCTTCCTTTATTTGAAGTCTGCGGTTATGTTCTGACATTTGCCACTTAAGCCATTTAGAAATTTTAGAAATGACATGTTTTGAAAACCTATTTGCAACTCTCGCTCGAACTTACATTTTACACACCCCGTGTCATTTGTTAATCGTCATTTCATTAGCACCTGTAATTGTGATCGATTCCATGAGTCTTCGTCACGACGAAGATTTCTTTTTGGAATTTTTCTATTTTTCTGATTTTGTATTTTTATATATATACATGTTGTCCTCAGCATTGCTATCGTGAAAAAAGGTGGAATAGATATTTTCCACAAACTCTTGTCGTGATGTTGCTTTTTTGTTATTCTTAATGGAACAACTTTGGAACCAGCTTTGAACTTTGACGGTTAATTGCCTGGTGGTTTGGAATTATGAGTTCTGAACGGTTTTGATCAGTAATCATTTGATGAAGAACGAGGTGAAGGAATCGTGTACAGACTTCATCTTGAACCATTGAGGACGGGGCCTGAAGTGTTATTTTACAGCAGAAGCCATTTGAATTACGGAATGTGGTTGTAAACTGTTGTGTTTCTAACGTCAGTTAATATTGTAGCTCATCTTTTATGAAAACCATTCTGGCACTTGGTTTATTGATATCAAAAATTTCTGCAAAACCCCACACTCTGAGATTCTTACTGCTTTTCATTTGTATAGGGCATCTGCAGTTTTGTCATATTTCGTTGTTGTTTGACATTGAATGACTGTACCTGCACTTAAAACCAGAGTTTGTTTGATGCCGGAATTGAGGGATATCTACTATTGAAACATGGTATGTCAATTCTTTGTTGCTTTTGACCATTTAATGACGTACCTGCACTTAAACCCAGAGTTTGTTTGCATGCATGAATATGAGGGATATCTACTATTGAACCATGTGTGGGTTCACTTTCAACCTTGCCCGTGCAAGAGTTGAATAACTTTCCTGTAGGAACCCACCTAAGACGAACATTACTTAAGATTCTACCTGTTGGTTTCCACTTAAGACTAGGTCTAGAAGGTGTCGTTTGTGTCCACTTGTATTCTGATGGACATTTCTTTGCTATCCACCATTTCCATGCCTTATTTGTATTCTCATACAACTCCTTAAAGTAACTCTTGGGTTTACTAGCACTAATAGGCACTACCTTAGGCTTCTTAGTTCTAGCATTCACGTCATTCAAGTATCTAGAAACACAAGCATCATGATTAGAATTAAACACACATTTTCCACATTCAGCACAAACAACATTTACATTTGAAGTTCTGGAATTTGAACTTTCATTATTCTTAGAAATACTAGAAATCCTATGGTGGTCTTCTACTTCCTTCTTTGTAAACTTCACTTGACTAATGTTTGGCACGACCTTATCTTTCACTTGATAGCACTTAAGCTGTGGTCTGCTAACACTAGTAGTGTGAATTACTCCTTTAGATTTAGACATGTGAGGACTAGTATTCCTAGAAGCATGAGGCAACTGCGGTTCTCTGTTTTGTTTTATGCTAGTGGCAATCCTATGCATTCCTGGTTTAAGCACATTCAAGTGTATTTCTGCTTGTTTTCTATTCTGAGGCAAATTCTGTAGAGTCACTTGGTTAGATGAACCATCCGACACATTAGTTTTATTAACCGACTGTTTCGTTTGAAAACTTCTCATTTCAGGAGAATTCGAAAAAGGAGTCGGTTTTCCTAAAACTGATGGTTTTGGAATCCGTTGAGCATTTGGTTGTCTAACAACAGATGGTTTATCAAACTGAGTTTCCGCAGACTTTCCTTTTGTTACCAGAATGAGTTTCTTTAACTCATTTATCACCATGTTCTTGTCTTGCATTTGAGCTTTCAAATCTTGTATTTCATGATATTGTTCACGTTCTTTCCGAAATACATTTGAAGCATTTTCTTTGCAAGCTGGGTTGTTTTTCATCTGTTCTTTACAATGTTGTAAAGAAAGTTCAAGAGAAATCGAGTGTTTTTCAAGTTTAGAAAAACTTTTTAACAATGAACTTCTTTGTTAACAGATTCAGTTTGTTTCGACAGCTTTTGTGCAAGACATTCACATTCTTTGACTTTATGAAGATATAAGCATTGCAATTCAGTATTAGCATTTAAATCAGACAGAGAATGCAAATACGAACATGTAACATCTTTAGACACACACTCTTCGAGAAGTAGATCATATATGTTTGAAAAATCAGCCTTTTCTGATTCAAGTTCGTCAAGCTCCTTTTCAAGGGAATTAACGTACTCCAAATCGTCATTTATTTCTCTTTTTAGTTCATGAATAAAACAATGACTGTCTAGTATAGTTTTGTTTGAAAGAGGCATTAATAACGTTTTGATCAAAACTTCCATAGTCTTAGCAGTTGGGTTAGGAAATGCACTACTAGTATGATTAGACCAAGTTTGTTGACAAATTGTTCTAAAATGATTGAAGTTGTTTGTCATTTCGTTATAAAGTTGTCTACTTTTACTAATGGATTTAGAAATGGGTAGAAAGGCCAGGTTTCTAGCAATGTTTGGCTTTGTCCTAACAAACGTTTTTCTCCACATTGTCTTCCTAACTTCTTTAATTCATTCCAACTGATCAAGATAGGTTTTAGATGGTGGTTTAAAAGTTTCATAAAGACTGTTTTGATATGTGTAATCATATGGTTTCACTTTGTCTTTATCCAATTTTGATCTACTCTCCTTTTCAAGAGTCACTGTCTCTTCCCTATTGGGGCAAAATCTGTTTGCAGGATCAGAAGTATCATATGGGATCTCATACAAACGAGGCTTTTCAGATTGAGCTTTCTTGAGGTACTTTGGATTAGCAAAGGTTGATCTACCATTATACGTTGCGCATTTGGGTGCTAACATGTGAATGGTCTGAATTGACTGATTGCGTTTATAAAGAATTTCATTAAAAACTTTATTTTGTTGTCATTTTCATCAACGTGACAAAGTCTTTTCCTTCCTAACCTTTAAATCCGTAAAATAACCAACTTTTCTCTTTGATTGACCTTCAAAATGGACCTTGTTAACAGACTCTTTTTCGGCTAGCTCATCGTGTTTCTATTACAACTGAAATTTCAATAGGCCAATTTTAGTTTTCTTAAACCCTCTTGAGTATGTAAATTTCTTACGAGCTAGATAGTCCTAGAGTTCATTTAACTTTGTTAAATATTTTTATAATCACTCGTTAGGTCATTAAGGGCCGTGAACTTCTCAAGCTCAGTCCCTGTTTTGGTCTGAAGTGATCAGAGAACTACCCGACTGCTAGTAGCCTCCCCAGAGCCCACTAGACTTATCAAGGTTAGTTTGCCACCTCCTTCTAGATCTTGAGTTAATGATGCGTTTGCTTTCTTTAATTGCTTTAAAAACCGTTTTGTTTTCCTCCGTATCAAGAGTCAAATTAGCAATTAAATTAGCAAGCGCAGCACGCTCATCAACACATTCAGCCCATTTTGATCAAACCTGATTTATCATTATTAAATATAATTTGATGAATCAGAATGACATTGCTATCATCCTTCTCAAAACATAAGTGTCGTTAAGGATTCAGGTTAGCTGCAGAATGTCGTCTCACATTGGCAAACACATCAATTTCATCATGGTTTTGTACCTGTCAAATGGCGTATCATAGAACTTTATTCTTCAGGTGAGACCTCCTGAATCTTTTGCCATGTAAACGGTAATGTGCCCCAATTTCAGTTTATCAATCTCTTCATCTGATAAAACCCACTGCTTGGTTCATCTCCTGAAACTTGTAACCGATGAATTGAACCTCTTGAACCTTGCCACTGTTGAATCGCAATTGTCTTTCACTCAACTTTTTTAAGTGTCCATCGTAAACTATTGCTCAGACTTCTCTTTCTATTATACATGCTCAATGAATTCATGTTCTGGATGATTATTTCTTGAATGTTTGACAGTCATTTTAGTGTACTCCTGAAGTTTCCTATTACTTCTCGATCTGATGAAAAAGATCTTGAAAAATAAACGAAGGCTTCACAAGTCAGAGTTAATGAACCTTTCAAACTGTACTTTGATCACACTTAGAGCGGATTTGGAATCCATCTCGTGAAGTGTTTCTGCATTGAGAAGTGTTTCTAAGTTATTCATGTGTTGAGATAACTGAAACTTGAAGGTTCTGAAACTATCACCAAAGAGTCGTGCAAAAGCTTGTTGATACCATATACTCTGTCTGTTCAAGAAGTAGATTTGTTGATTTAAGTGCATTTATTTTGTTCAATGGAGTTTTCTTTGAAAATCTTGCTAGCATCTGCAGTTTCTGTATCTCTGGTTCCTCTAAAACTGAACCCGAAGATGAAGTAACCTTTGTTCCCATTTTATCGTGAATTATGAAGTGTGAAAATTTCGTTGGATCTTGAATGGATATGATGTGATTGAGGTTGTGGTTTTGAATACAATAGACGTTCACGGGATTTTACAAGTCTATGATTAGAACCGATAAAAATTTAACGGGATTTTACAAAATTCAAATAGAAAACGTGAATGATTTTGATTCGGAATCAGCGCCAATGATTTAATTGTCTAAAAACAAATAATTTTCTGGCTAGGGTTACAGCTGTTTGTTTAAATAGGCTCACCAAACTGAAACGGGCCTAAAAATACAGATGGGCCGTGAGCTAGAACAAAAACAAGTCTAACACAAATCACCAAACAACAAGAAAAATGTCAATAAATCATAGTAAACGAGCTTTTTGGCCGTTAAGAAATCCTTAACCAGCTAAAAGGGTGTTACAGCGTGATCCGTCACGTTTTTCTCTTCGATTTGAGAGGCCCGGGTGGGGGGGGGGGGGGGGGGGGGGTGGTCACGGGCCTGAAACGGAGTTACGGATCAAAAGTTATGGCTGTTTTACTGAAACCCTTTTCTTCACGCAAGATTTCTAGACAAAACGCAGTGCCTTTTGAATCAAAACGCAATGAACTTTATCAAAACGCAGTGGTTGAGATTTGGTCAAAACGCAATGCTCAAAACGCAATGGTCAAAACGCAATGAACTTTATCAAAACGCAGTGGTTGAGATTTGGTCAAAACGCAATGCTCAAAACGCAATGGTCAAAACGCAATGGTCAAAACGCAATGAAATTTTGTCAAAACGCAATGAAATAAAAAATTGGTCAAAGTATTCCTTAGTCAAAACGCAATATATGTCTTCAAAACGCAACCTGCAATCAAAACGCAATGAACCAAAACGCAACCAATGTCAAAACGCAACCAAGAAAAAAGTCAAAACGCAACAAGAAGAGAGTCAAAACGCAACATGAACTTTGCCAGAAAGTCAAAACGCAACGACGAAATATACGAGTTTTTCCACCTAAAATCGCCTAAAAATCGCCCTTTTTGACCTTTTAACTTGATTTCTCTTGCACAATTAGCTACCTTATGCCTAGATCTTGCTTAATAACTAAAACATTCACACATCTAAGCACAATAATTCGGGTTTGATTTTTTTCTTCAAAATTACACACTAAATTTGATGCTTGTTTAAACCACAAGAATCAACCACGAATCCACACGTAGCTCTGATACCAATTGTTGGATCCCGTAACACATCACTTCATAGAATCAAACACAAAATCGGAACAAGAAAAGAGATGAGCTAGAGTCTGTTTATAGCGAGAAAAGGAGAAGAAAATGAGAGGAAAGAGAAAAGATATTTTAGATATAGTTCACAACTGAACAACTTACTTTCCAGTGGAAAAGTTCCTATCTACACCGACACTTAAAAGTAACACGCGGGATATTTAACTATGACCCGGGCTTCGGATAGCTTTGATTAAACCCAAACATATACAATATATATTCCACTATCGACCCGATTCCCGATATTATCCTATTACAACATTAACTAATTAAAGACCGAAGCTCCATCGTAGAGTGACCGAACTTCCTTGTTCGACTCAATAAATTGAGGCTAACACTTTAACATGGTGGAATTCTCAGATTCACACATTAGGTCGAGAGGTGGTTGTAGGTATGCCATGGGATAACTTTAAGGTATTAATGAGGGAAGAGTTTTGTCCTAGTAATGAGATGCAGAAGTTGGAAAATAAGTTATGAAATCACGCCATGGTCGGGGTCGGCCATGCTGCGTATACTGATAGGTTCATGATTTGCTAGGTTAGTTCTCAGTTTAGTAACCTCGGAAAATAAAGATTGAGAGGTACATAAAAGAGCCTTGATCACAGATACAAGGGATATTGGCGGTAACAGAGCCATCACATTCAAAAGGCTGTGCAATAGCGGCACATTGACTGATGAAGCCCTTAGGAATGGGTCAATCAAAAAGAACCCTGAGAATAAAAGGAAATGAGGAGAACCTAACAAGGATACGTGAATGGAAAGGAGCGATAATACTAGGACCTAGGACTAGAAATGCTTTTGTTACAACCATAAACCCTATTAGGAGAGAAAACACGGGTGCGGTACCCAAGTGTACCACCTGTAACTTTCACCATCCACCTGAGATACCTTGTCGCACTTGTTTCAACTGTAACCGCCCAGGACATTTTGCTAAGGATTGTAGAGTGGTGCCTAGGAATGTGAACCCCATCAATGCTAGAAACCCAACTGCTAGGGCCTGTTACGAGTGTGGTAGTACCGATCATATCAAGGCAGCATGTCCTAGGTTGAATCAGGCTCAAAGGCCAAGGGGAAACCATCAGAACCAAGTCATGGCTGTTAATGTGAGACCAAAGGTCTCGTGTAATCAACTGTAACCATTCACGATGGAAGGCTAACATGTTAGCGAGCAAGGAGCTTCTCCAGACCCGAACATCGTGACGGGTACGTTCACTTTGAACAATCATTATGCCACAACCTTATTTGACTCTGGTGCCGACTATAGTTTTGTCTCCACTACTTTCATACCTCTGTTAGGCATAGAACCCAGCGATTTAGGGTTTAGTTATGAGATTGAGATAGCTAGCGGGCAGCTAGTAGAAATCGATAAGGTCCAATAAAGGAATCAAACTATAGAATAAGAAAGTCATGTGCTTGATATAAATTTGATACATTTAGGAAGCAGGATTTTCAATATTGAGTTCATGAAGATGGATAGGTTTGTCAAACCATAAAGGCTGAGATAATTTGTCACGAGAAAGTAGTTAGAATACCACTACCGGACGGCAAAGTACTTAGATTATAGGCAAAAGATCGGAAGAGAAAAAGAGACATCAAAGGAGTGTTAAGACTAAGGAAAAAAGCAAGAAAATATTAATGGTGGTTTAGAGACTTAACTCGAAGTAATTTCCGATGACCATCAGGCAATGCCACCTAATCGAGAAATCGAATTTCGTATTGAGTTAGTCCCTGGAGCAATACCGGTCGCGAAATCTCCCTATCGATTGGCACCTTCTGAAATGGAGGATTTGTCGGGTCAACTCAAAGAACTTTAGGACAAAGGTTTCATTTTACCAAGCTCGTCACCTTGGGGAGCACCGGTATTGTTTCTAAAGAAAAAAGGATGGTTCCTATAGGATGTGTATTGATTATAGAGAACTGAACAAGTTTACCATTAAGAACCGTTATCCACTCCCTAGGATAGACGACCTGTTTGATCAACTTCAAGGATCATAGTACTTCTCTAAGATAGATCTTAGGTCTGGATACCACTAGCTGAGAGTGCATGAGGATGACATTTTAAAGACTGCGTTTAGAACTCGTATGGACATTTTGAGTTCATTGTAATGCCCTTTGGTTTGACTAACGCACCAGTGGTATTTATGGATCTGATAAACCGAGTGTATAGGCCGTATCTAGACAAATTTCTAATAGTGTTCATTGATGACATCTTGATTTACTCTAAGACCCAAGAAGAGCATGAAGTGCACCTAGGGCTAGTCTTAGAATTTCTCAAGAAAGAGAAAATGTATGCTAAGTTTTCCAAGTGTGAATTCTGGTTGCGAGAAGTACAGTTTCTTGGGCATGTGATTAATAGAGATGGTATTCATATAGACTCTAGTAAGATTGAGGCTGTTAAGAATTGGGAAGCCCCTAGAACTCCGTCTGAAGTTCATTTATTTTTAGGTTTGGCAGGGTATTATCGTCGGTTCATAGAGAACTTTTATAAGATAGCTAAGTCCCTGACCATCCTGACTCAAAAGTGTAAGACATTCGATTGGGGTGAGGAACAGGAAAGGGCATTTCAAACTTTAAAGGATAAGTTGTGTAATGCGCTTGTTCTGGATCTCCTTGGTGGTCCAGAATACTTTGTGGTATATTACAATGCGTCTGGCTTAGGACTAGGTTGTGTGTTGATGTAAAGAGGTAAGGTTATAACATATGCGTCTAGGCAGTTGAAAATTCATGAGAAGAATTACACCAACCATGATTTGGAACTGGGTGCGGTTATGTTTGCCCTTAAGATTTGAAGACATTATTTGTATGGGACAAAGAGTGTCATATATATCGATCATAAGAGTCTCCAGCATATCTTTATTCAGAAGGAACTGAACATGCGATAGCGTCGCTGGATAGAGCTTTTTAGCGATTATGACTGCGAAATTCGCTACCACCTTGGTAAGGCGAATGTAGTAGTTGATGCACTAAGTAGGAAAGAGAGGGTGAAACCTAAGAGAGTTCAAGCTATAAATATGACCCTTCAGTCGAGTATCAAGGATAAGATACTAACGGCTCATGAAGAGGCATCTAATGAATCTACGAGATTGCAGAAAGGACTAGATGAGATGATAAAACGTAGGAGCGATGGACCATTGTATTACCTAGATCGAATATGGGTTCCTTTGAAGGGTGATATGAGAACCCTGATAATGGACGAAGCCTATAAGTCGAAGTACTCTATACACCCAGGAGCTGATAAGATGTATTATGACCTTAGAGGCAGGTATTGGTGTTCAGGAATGAAGAAAGATATAGCGGTATATGTTAGTAGGTGTTTTACTTGTTTGAAGGTTAAGGCTGAAAATCAAAGTGCCCACTGGCTTACTGTAGCAACCTGAGATTTCTGAATGGAAATGCGAGGGGATAGCAATAGATTTTGTTACGAAGTTACCGAGGACTAGTATTGGGCATGACACAATCTGGGTCATTGTGGACCGATTGACTAAGTCTGCTCATTTTCTACCTATGCGTGAGGATTATAAGATGGATAGGCTGGTTAGAATCTATATGAATGAGATTGTTGCTAGACACGGTGTGCCGATCTCGATCATATCTGGTCGTGATAGTCGATTTACGTCAAGGTTTTGGCAGTAAATGCAAGAGGCATTAGGAACCCATTTAGACATGAGTACGGCTTACCACCCTCAAACCGACGGTCAGAGTGAGCGAACAATTCAGACTTTAGAAGATATGCTTAGGGTGTGCGTCCTTGACTTCGGGGGAAGTTGGGATGTTCATCTTTCATTAGTGGAGTTTTCGTATAACAATAGTTATCATTCTAGTGTGAGATGTGCGTCGTTTGAGTTTTGTATGGTATGAGGTCGTTCCCTCATTAGTGTGGCAGAATCTTTTGAGAGGGCAGTTAATAGGGGCCTGAGTAGTACAGTTAGACACTGAGAATATCTCGCATATTAAGATAACTTAAAGTTTGTGCGTGATCGCCAGAAAATTTATGCCGATAGGAGGAGGGAAGCCTCTGGAGATTTTCAGTGTAGGCGACAATGTCTTTCTCAAAGTATCGCCTGAAAGGTGAGGTACGCTTTGGAAGATGGGAAACTAGCACCTAGATTTGTTGGGACCTATTTGAGGTCATTGAGAAGGGTAGTCCCAGTGGGGGGGGGGGGGGGGGGGGGGGGGGGGGGGGGGGGGGGGGGGGGGGGGGGGGGGGGGGGGGGGGGGGGGGGGGGGGGGGGGGGGGGGGGGGGGGGGGGGGGGGGGGGGGGGGAGGGCATATAGGTTAGATTTACCTGAGGAGCTCGATGGCGTTCATGACACATTCCACGTGTCGAACCTTAAGAAGTGTTTGGCTGACCCAACACTGCAAGTACCGTTGGATGAGATCCGAGTTGATGCTAAGTTGAATTTGTGAAAGAACCTATGAAAATCTTGGAACGAGAGTTCAAGAAGCTTAAGCGGAGTAGAATTACCATCGTCAAGGTTCGGTGGAATTCGAAGCGTGGACCTGAATTCACATGGGAACATGAGGATCAGATGAGACTTAAGTATCCGCATTTGTTTAGTGCTGGTAGTAGCTGAATTTCGAGGGCAAAATTCTTTTAAGGAGGGTAGAATGTAACCCTTTCCCTTTTTGTGAGTTTTTGAATGTTTAAATTTAGTCATTTGACTATTTGACTTTTGTCAATTTTGTTAGAACCCGTACCATGTTGGCGGTGGTGAATTCATATGATTGAGGTATTTTATGGTTATATGGTGTATAATAATCGTTTTAGTGGGTATTATTGTGTTATTTATGTTTCGGGGGTTGACCCGTGAATTGTGAGAAATGCCGAAAAATGAGTCCCGACACGTCCGTTAATGTTCAAATGAGTTTTTTGGGAAGCATAACGTGGAAATATATTGTGTAAATACTCTAAGTTATTGAAAAAGTATTTTTAAGATGAATAAAATGCTAAGTAACTTCGGGAAATATTTTTCGATCACGGTTTTTGAGATTTAAGTGAACCCGACACGAAAAGAAGGCACCCCGAGCCCCTAAGATCCTATGGTCGGCTATAGACAAAGGGAAGGGTCATGATGGATTATTTTTAGCACCAATGGTCTGACATTTTTTAGCATGATGGTCCAACCTCCTAGTACATATTATTTTGTTGCATCCAAAACACACACAATGCATGTTTAAAACTAAAAATCTTTCTTCCTTTCTCTCTTGTGCTTCGTCCGACTAAACTACACACACAAACACTTATAATTTTCAATCTTGATAAAAAAACATGAGAGTTTGGGTACTTCCGGATTGATTCTAGTGTTCGGGTAATCATTAAAACAATGTTTGGGTTGTCCGGTTCGCGTCAAAATTTACTTTCAAGACCCATCTTGTAAGTTTTCCAAATTTTGATTTAACTTGTATTTTTGTATGGTAAATGATGCATAGATGCTAGTTGTATGACCCGTTTGTTAAAAATCAAAAGTGACAAGTTTACGTATGGATAAAAAGGGCACGTTATGGGTTCGAACAAAAAATAAGAAAAGTATGGTTTTGTTAGTTTTGATATTGTGATCGTGATGGTTGAAAAATATTTGTTGCTAATTAGCTTAGTTTGGATAATAGCTTTTTGGGCTTATTTATAGGCATTATTAGCTTATTTTTGGGCTTATATGCTCATGGCAAAAGAAGGAAACACAAGGGGAGTGTTTTTGGTTATTTACCTTGTATGGCGAATTTTTGTGGACTATTTTTATAGCTTAGGGTGATAACCAAATATACTATATAGCTTATTAGCTTACTTTTAAGCTTATGGAGTTGGTTTTAGAGCTATTGGGCTCACGGCCCAATAAGCCTCAATAAGCCATGGCTTATTGAGTGCTTATTGTGGTCTAGGTTACTTTGTTACTTATCTATTTGGACTTATATGTATTTACATGCCTTAGAATCAGGCTTAAAACGTATTTTGGATAAGTAAAACCCTTAATGGATCCTTATTGGGCCTAAAAGCCCAATAAGCGTTATCTAGTTATATTATGGGTTTTAAAGGACTTTTGGAAAGTGAAGTATACTTATGAAATGTTATTAAAAGTTGTCTTGAGAAATGAGATTTAAAAATAGTTGTAAAAGGTGATTTTGAGATTTTTGTCGGAAAATGTTAAAATTATGAAAAGTGGTTGAATTTAAGGTTTGAAAACCTCGGAAAATGTTATATAAACGTACGGGTCATGTCGAAATTTCGTAAAAAGTCTATACTTAGAATTTTTACTCAAAACGTGACTTTTCGATTTAATAATGAAATATTATTATATTATTATTTTAATAAGTCGACTAAAAGACGAAAAATTTATTTTCCCGAAACTTCTCTCAAATGTTTAACGTGAATGAACGTTTCATTTTGTATAGTATAAATGATCAATTTATGGTAACTAAGTATACCAAATGTACTTGTCGAAATATATATATAAGTATTTATTTCTTATATCTCTCAACTATTATATTAAATAGTATAAGTAGAAGTATTATTTAAGGTATGGGTTGGAAGTATGATATTTTGAGGATAAGTTGACAACCATCACATCACTGAAAACGTTAAGAATGAACGTACAACACGCATCTGACGACTATGCATCAAACCTGAAAACTATTTTGGAAATAAATGTCTAAGTGGAACATTAATTGGACTAGGTCGTGTTCTGACGTCGTTGCATTTGCTTGTGTGATATTGAGTTTGTTGCTTGAGGTGAGTTCTTGTAGCCCCACTTTTTAAATCTTTTCCGTTGGGGGAGAATGATACTCAAATGTGTTTTGAATTGATTTTCTGAACTGTGCGAAATGTGGTTTTGTTTTTGGGACAATTTATGTGCTTATGACTGCTATGTGAATATTATGCGGTATGATTGTTCTTGCATGCATTGAGGTGCATGGCAAGGTGTGATTAGCAAGGATTTGCTATGTTTGTGAAAGGTTGCCCTATGTAAATGCTCCAGTACTGGTAGGCTTTTAGGTGTGTATCACCCTTAGGGTTGCGACCCCAAGAGCGTTGGTACACACTGGTGATAAGACTAGCGGAGATGCTAGGTCTTGGTACATGATTAGCGGGGATGCTATGTCATGGGTTGTGATTGTTTTGCATATATTTACTGTCATATTGCACAATTGTCCACTGGTTGTAATATTGGCATAACGACTGGGTTTTCTCCAAACCTATGAGCTCACCAACATTATTGTTGACGTTTTCGAGTATCATTTTCAGGTGAAGGAAATTATCAGTAGGATTATGATGCGTGTTAGCAGACTTTAAGACGTTCTGTATGGATTGTACTTCTGGAAGATTTGATTTGAGTTTTGTGCTGGAATTGAGTACTTTGAGGTTTTGGTTTGAGACTAGTATGGACCCCTGCGTGGGCTTATGGTTGTAATAATTGGCGACTATGTGTTGTGTTCTTGTTGGGACCCTACTCAAATATGTATTTCAGGTGGATGATCTTCATGACACTTTTCATTAATGCATTTTAGATTTCTCTATTTTGTATCTTGTGTTATGATTGATCATTCTTTGTCGCATACCCGTGTTTCCGCCTATGTCGGGGTGTGACATATTGGTTATCAGAGCCAAGGTTATAGAGAACAAGGTGGTTTGGCCTAGACAATAACCTAGGAACCTTCATATAGTTGTGTTATAGGATCTATGTGCGTGGTGTTCCGCTTATACGTGCTTATATGAGTATATGGTATATCGTATTAGAAAAGTCGATCATTGAAATATGTAAGCCTAATACTGGGCACGAATGATATTATTATGATGATGGTTGTTTAATATTTTGATCCATGTATGTCAAGTGGTAAAGAAACTTGTAATTGTGGTATGCATGAATACTGTTATATTGGTCAAAATTGATGGTTAAATGGATGTTATCTCCATTTGGGCTTCTTTGTTTGACAAATGACCAGAAATGGTACAATGAAATATATGGATTAAATATGAGCAACTTGGTATATTTTGGATGTTGTTCTTTTATCAAAATTTGTGTGTTCGATGAGTCATTTACGGTGAGTCGTAATTGGTTGGCGGTATGTTGACCTAAAGAAAACAATTTCCAAAATCATAGTATGTGACACTGGTTGTTGTGTTGTTATTCTTTATTTTGACATAGTCTTAATCCTTGGTTCGTCAAAGAGTATATATATAAAATACTAGGCAAATCCAAACTCTTAACCTTTGACCAAGGTAAAAAGTCAAGACTTACTTAGAGATTAAATATATAAGAATCAAATCAATGATAAAAAGATCTAGGAACTACGACCCGAAAGGAGAAATAAGCTTCGCGCTATTCCTACTCCTCCGCTCACCTGTGCGTTTATCATTTTGAGAGCTACCGTGAAGTAAGTAGACTATTTGGGTTCAAGTTGTCTAGTTTTAGGTTCCTGTCCGTTTAAAATAGATTGTGAATAAACTAAAAAACCAAAAATACTCTTCTTGTTCTCTATTTTAGTGCATGCGGCACTCGTTCTAAAGCTCGTTGTCTACAAAACAAACAACAAGTTGTCAACATGCTGTTGAAACTCCCAAAGACACCGATGCTTGATTATGAACTATGGCAGATTGCTCCAGGCTCCCACGAGGGATTACGAGGAAGCAATTGTAGTTCCTGAAATTCGAAGCAGCAAATTTTGAGATGCAAGCTTGGGTTGCTAACTCTTGTCCAGAACCAAGCTGTTCTTCGGACATGACAAACGAGGACCCACATGCCCACATCCGTTACTTCAATAATATTCACCTCGACTTTGAGATATCTATTGTCCGACCACATCATTAGTTGAAGCTTTTCCTTTCTCTCTCGAGGGGGCAGCCCGGATATGGCTTGAAAAAGAACCCCCTCGATCAATTCAAACATGGGATGATCTCGTTGCTAAATTCATAAATCAGTTTTTCCCACCTTCTAAAACGACAAATCTTCGGAACGAAATTACAAATTTCGAAAAAGATTTGATGAGTCGTTAGTGAGGCTTGGATCGATTCAAGATCGTTCAGTTGGCAGGTCACATCATGGATTCTCGGAACTCCACCAACTTGATACATTTATACCAATGCTTTAAATGTTAATGAATCAGAATCCTTGAACTCCGCCGCAGGTGGTAATTTTGAGCTAAAGGCACGCTTGATTGCTCAAGCATCATCGAAAGCAAGTCCAAAGTTCGTAACTCCCGAAGCAAAGCCATTGTTGCTAAAGTGAGTACGAGCGCTTCCACCTCCGGAGTATCTCCCGATGTTGCTGAATTGAAAGATATGGTTCGAGCTCTACTTCTCGACAAGCAGACATCTCCAGTTCCAGCTCCCGCTCCCGTAAAAGCGGTTGAGCAAAGTTGTGTTACCTGCGGTGGTGCCCACTCATACTAAATTTTATATTTTTCCTAGACACTAAATGACAAAAGAAAATTTTGTAAAAAAGAAATATATTTTTTTGTTAATTTTTAGATTTTTTTATGATTTTTTAAAGATTTAAATACTAATTAAAACTAAGTAAATAGAAAAAGACAAAAAATAAAAGTTATAAAAATTCTGAAAAAATACAATTAAATAAAGAAAAATTTAACAATTCTAAAAATATAAAAATGCCAAAATTTTACTGTTTATAATTAAAGTAATTAAACTAATTAATATTTAACCTAAATTAATTATTTAAATTAAATAAAACTAACTGTGGTTAACTTTGGGGACTAACAGTGAAAAGGACACAAGGACAAATGGAGTAACAGGCTAACTAACCACAGGGACTAACACTTGTAACTACAAAAGAGGAAATTACACAATGGTCCCTGAGGTGGACCCCGATTACAAAGTGGGTCCAAACAGCTTATTATCCAAAACTTATAAAAGTAAACTTACTAAGGGGCTTGAGGGGAACAATTTTTGTAAAAGGCACATAAGCTCAAGTGAGCTTAATAAGCCAGAAATGTAGCTTTTTGAAGCTGCAGAAGCTTAATAAGCTTATGAGCTTATTTTACTTGGCTTTTTGGGATTTAAGCCAACAAAATAAGCTACAAAGCTAGGGAAACAGTTACTTAAGCTTAGGGTGCCCTATGGATAAGCTATGGTCTCTAATAAGCCCTAAGTTAAGCTGAAAAAGATATAAGCTATACTAAACAGTTTTATATAAAAGACAGAAAAAAGAGGACTTTTAAGCTAAAATTAAGCTACACTAAGAAGCTATCTAAGGCAAATAAGCTGCTAAACCTAGAAGGGACACCTACAAGCTATGATAAAAAGCAATTTAAACCTATAGCTTAATTGCTAATAAGCTAGAAATGGGGGGCTTAATATTGGTGCTCAGCACCAGGGGAGGTTCAAAACAGGCCTAAAGGGCTTTTTGGCTTATCATAATAAGCTCATAAGAGCTTATTTCCCAAAAATAACCAAAGACAGATTGACAAGGGTTGCAAATGAGCTTATTTTCAAAATATAAGCCATTAAAATCAAATATACCCTGCTGATATTTTGGCTTGAAAACTTGGGTGTTTTTAAAGAAGTGTACATTATCATTGACTCTGCTTTTAGAATATCCTTACTATATATTTGATATTTTATTATATTATATATATTTTAAGGTGTAGTCTGAGCAGATCAAAGAGCATATACACAGCTTAATTCATTAAGCTGTGTGTAAATTGATTATAGCTTAACAAACTTTTGGCAGAAATAGAGAAAAATAATTTTAACCTTTTAACCCTTAAATTATGCTTGTGAATTACCCTAATTAAGTCAATACACTCAGCCAAAGTTGGCTGAGTGCACTTGACCCATAGAACACCCATAATGACCCATTTTCAGGCAATGCCAAACACCCCTTTAATTCTATAAAAAACGTTTTTTAACTGATTTTAGTGAAAGGAAAGCTTAGAAATGTAATTATAAGTGGGGTTTAATCACTTTAACACACTCTTACATAAGTTTAAACAGAATTAAAAGGCTTATATTAATCTTTAAATTTCGACAGTGACAAATTTCAATTTTTCAAAGAAAAACTCTTAACTTTCATTAAAATTTAAGATATTACAACATAAACTTTTTAAAATACAACTGAAGTACAATAATGCTTAAAAGAAATACTTAAATTAAAATTAAACTAAAAAAAACAGGGTGTGTGTGTCTCGGCTTGCTCTCTTCTTTTTATAGCAGCTCTTTTTCTTCTCTTTGTGTTGGGATGAGTTATCTGTGTGAGTGTGCAAAGCTTTCCCAAGTCAATCCTAGCCTTGCATTGTTCTTGTCTTCATCTCAACCATTGATGGGTTTCGGGTTGAGTGAAATGAACTGGAAAGGGGGTATAAGGGTTGGGGTTGAGTGGGGAAAGGTGAGGGATAGCTGTAGAGGGTACTTGGGAGGTGGTTTGGGAAGAAAAACCGTGGGGAATGGTGGTTCGAGGTTTTGGCGGGTACGGGGTGAGGGTACAGTATGGTTAGCAGGTTTAAAAGATAAGTTTGGAAAAGATGCACAAATGGCCCTCCACGTTTCTCTCTCTTTTCATTTCGTTTAAACCCAAAATTAGTTATAAAAAGGTTTGGAAAGTAACACTTTTGGTCCTTGTGGTTTATAACTAAAAGATTTAAAAGAGGTTAGGGACAATTACAAAAATGGTCCCTGCTGTTTTTTTACTAAAAGAATTAAAGGGGTTTTGGTTAATTGCATTTTCAGCCCTTGTGTTTTATTTCTTTTGTTTTCTTTATAAAACAACTTTCAAAACTTGGCATTTTTGGCCCCTTTTCTTTATTTTTTCATTTTTAATTATAAAACAAAGTTTTAAAATTTACATTTTTGGTCCTTATGTTTTATAAAAAAGGGTTGTGGGCTTTTGTTGGGCTTTTGGGCTTGTATTGGGCCCACTGGGTTTGGGTTTGGGCCCAATAAGGTATAGTGTTTGGTTATTGGGCTTTTTTCAAGCCCAATAAGGTGTGGGGTGTGTTTTGTGTGTACAATGGCTGAGATTGGCTGTAACTGGGGCTAGGATCGGGCCTTCAAAGTCTTCACAGTCTTTGTCAATTGCACACAAATGGGCTGTTGTAATTGATTGAGGGCCCATTTGGTCTTCACAGTCTTCATAGATATACTATTGGGCTTTCCCGGCCCATCAGATGGGTTAAGATTGCATTCAATAGTATTCTTCAGTTCCGGCTCCGGTTTGACTGCTGATTCTTCAGTATTGACTCTGACTTTGGCATTTTTGGACTTTGGCCTTGATTTTGCACAGTCTTTTCCATTCCATGCTCAGTTTTGTCATTTTGGCTTGGTTTTCTGTCTTTTTGTTGATATCCACTTCCTGCACAATACAAATGCAAAACAAACATATATTTGGCAGTTTTTGTTTGTTTTTGGTCATTTAAGCTCGTTTTTAGAGGTAAAAGATATGTGTAATTAAGCACTTATCAAAACTCCCCTCAAAATAGGTCAATTGAGAACTTGTTGTTCTTTTGAATACATTGTGAGGGTTGGAGTGTTGAAAACACACAATTTTTGAAAGTATGATTTGTTCTCGAGAAATTCTTGAAAAATCATGTTCAATTTTTGAAAAAACCCCAGAATGTTTGATGACTTCTCTTTCTTAAACGGTAAGGGTAAGCGCACTGAAACGTAAACTTTCATTTATCCTTGAGCTATAGATATTGAATGTCTTGTAAGAACAGCTCTAAGACATAGCGGCGTTATCCCCCGAGAAACGTTAATTTTCTCATTGTGAGGATTAGTTATAAACCTTCTCTTTATATGTAGTCCAGGTTATGTACTGGACATTTGCACATAAGCCATTTTGAAATATTAGAAAATGACATGTTTTGAAAGTATTTGGCAACTCTCGCTCGAACTTCATTTACACACCCGTGTCAATGTTAATCGACATTTCTAAGCACGTAAATGTTATCGATTCCAAGAGACATTTGGCGAGAAGACCACACCATTAATATATATTCTTTTTAATCATCCAAATTTTTACCATTCTTTTTGGAAATTTTCTAATTTTCTGATTTTGTATTTATTTACCTGTTGTCCTCAGCATTGCTATATGATGGTGGAATAGTAATTCCAACTCTTGTCTTGATGTAGCTGTCTTGTTTGCTTAAGGAACAACTTTTGGAACCAGCTTTGAACTTGATTGTTCATTGCTGTGGTCTTGAATTCCGAGTTCTGAACGGTTATGATCAGAAGTCATTTGATGAAGAACGAGGCCTGAACTGATGTGAACAGACGTCATCTCCATGAAGACCGAGGCTTGATCTGCTACGATCAAACATCTTTTTAACATTGAGGAGCGGGGCCTGAAGTGTTATTTTCAGCAGACACCATTTGACATTGACGATCGAGGCTTGAACTGTTGTGTTCAAACGCCATTTGAACATTGATGACCGAGGCTTGAACTGCTGTGTTCAAACGTCAAAACGGCTAGAGACAAGTTTCTGTTGAAACTTGTACTCAGAAGACATCTTCACCTTAAGAACACACGAAATCGGAACTAGAAATGAGGAGGTGAGTTGTTTAGAGAGAGAAAGAGGAGAGAGAAATGAGAGAGAAAAGAGAAAAGATATTATTAGATATTTTATACAATTGAACAACTAACTTTTCCAAGTGGAAAAGTTCCTTATATACCCCGACACTTAAAAGTGACGCGCGGGATATTTAACTAGGACCCGGGCTCGGGTTTTGCTTGAGAAATAATCCCAAAACAGATCAATAGTTAGATTATCTATCTAGCCCGATTCCCGATATTATCCTATTACTACATTATCTATTTATATGGACCAAAGCTCATCGTAGAGTGGACCCGAACTTCTTGTTCGACTCAATTATATTGAGGCTAACAGATATCAACGGTGTGCTAGTTCTCTAAGGTCGATGACAGCCGACTACCATTGGACTAGCTGTTATAGCGAGGTGATGATGGGTAGTTTATCTTTATCTTAACTGCAGGTAGGCCTTGTGGATTGTGGTTTGAGTGGTGGTGGGGGGAGAGGCTGGGCTTTGCCTTATTTACTTGTGTATTTCTTTTATTATGTTCTTTGCGTTTGGTCACTTCGCTTTCAGTTTGTTATTGTTTGTTCCTTTTTTTTGATTGTACGTTTTCTTTTTGCTTATGTGCTCGTTTCCAATAAAATCCTAAGACTATCCATTTAGAAGGACATTAAGCTATATTTAGGTTATTTTGAAGAACACACACTAGGTTTTATGGTTATCCGAAAAGAACCGAATTAAAAACTATAGTTTATGCCGACTACCGGAACCAACGTTTGGCGATTACGTTGATCGTTTAAAAGCAACTAGCGGCTTTTTGTACATTCAATGGGATGTTGGTTGTCATCTTGTTTGCTAAGAAACATTTATGGACCTTGCTATCTCCATGACTGAAGCCGAATACGTCTCCGCCGGGAAGGCATGTCATCAAGCACTATGGATAAAACAAGCTCTCATCGACAACGACATATGCCTCAACGATGTTCCGATTATGTGCGACAATAAAGGCGCCATATACATCATCACTTTCTACGCGATAACGTCCAAAAGGGTGAAATTTCTATCGAGAAAGTTGCATCCGAGGATAATATAGCCTATATATTTACTAATCCTTTAAAACGTGAAGTATTTAATTAATTAAGATTAATATTAGGAATGATTGGAACTTATCATGGATTGTGATTCTCCATATCTTAAAAATAACCTCGTAAACGGAAATATCACATGAAAGTAATTAAACCATATTCAAAAGATATTAATTCTCGTTACAAGTTCCAATTACAAAACATCCTATTATGAACATAATCGAGATTAGAATTTTAACTAGATAAAGAAATATCAATAAAACGACCATAGATATTTTCAAAATCTACATCTATGGTCAATACTTGAAGTTATGAAATCAATTGATAAAGACAAAAAGAACAATCATCGAATTGCAACTCACACTTGTGTTGACCATGCTTTGTTAAGTCTAAATATTCATAAATGATTGTGTTATTAGTAATGGTCAAACTTATGCTAAAATATAACACACTCCTAGTAGGATCGACCACATTGAAATTCCATCAGGAAATTCACGACAAGTTGCACGGTTCACTCAAAACTTGGACGTCGACTCTGAAAATTATAACACATACTCCTAATAGTTAATATAACATACTTCAATTGCCAAAAACGCAACAACTTATCTCAACTTGTTTGAAAATCAACTTTGTCCATATTTTTGGACACCTGCGGATCATGGATCCACCATATAGAGATCCGTATGTTATTTAGGTGGATCTGTGAGTCTCAGAACGTGAGTAAATAATAGATTTTAAACAAATCAGGACCACTAATATTATTATCCAAACACACCCACGAATCAAAACACTAAAACCCTCCATATTAAATCATAACTAGGGGCAATTGGAGCAATTAATCACAAAGATCATCAACAAATCATCAATCTAAGACTACTATTGTACCAAAATGCCAAGCGAATACCAACAAGATTACAAGAAAACCCATGCTTATGCTCTAAAAATTTACAATGATCCCAACATGTCTAATGCACTTAGGGATATCTATAGGACCTTAGAGGATATATATGTTCATGAAGGGAGAACCATTGACCCATCCTTCTATAATGACCTTAGTGATTACTCAGTGGCTAAGTTTACTGCTATAGGTTTTGATTGTTTGCTTTCTTTAGATGCGCAAATTTGTCCTAGGTTTATCTATGAATTTTACAAAACTCTTAGGCTAGAAAGAGACTCCATCAACCATTTCTCAATCCAATTCACCATCAACAATCATCACTTCAACATATCCCTTGATCAATTTGCCAAACTTACCTATCTTCCTGGTATGTGTTTAATTACACATACCATTTTTCATATTAAGCGAACCTAAATGACTAAAAACGTACCAAAAATACATTGTATTTGTATGTTTGCATTTGTATTGTGCAGGAAACGGATATTCAAGAAAAGGAGCAAAAAGAAAGCCAAAAGCAAACGAATCCAAGCACGGAGTAGAAAGGGCAAAGTCAAAAGTCATCAAAAAGCTAGAAAATACAACTTGGGGGGCCAAAACTGCCAAAACCTTAAGTTGTATTGCAAAAGAGAAAGACAAGGGTTAAAATTGCAAAGAAGGTAGAGATTACATTTAAGTTATACAACTTGAGGGGACCAAACTGCCTACTCCCCCAAAAAGTCTTCTTTCCCGCCCCAAAAAACCAGAAGTTACAATGGTTATGTCGTCCTCATACTTTCTGTCCCTGCACAAACCACTTCTCTCTAGCCCAAATCATTTCATCCCACCCTAATAATCCCATCCAGTTGTATAAAAGCCTTGTTGGCTAATCCCTCACTTTTACATAGTATGCTTAAATGGTGAGATTGCTCTCCAAGAAGCACAATATATAATTGAGGCTGGGATTTGTTTTAGTTCTCTAATCCCCTCACACAAAAACATATGCACTCTTGTTTTTATCTTACAAAGATGCAAAGCTGCAAGATGAGACTTCGGCTATAAATAGAGCTTTTTGTAAGCCTTTAAGGCTCTGTTTTTTTAGTTTTTATCTTTAAAAATAATTTAGCGTATTTTCAGTTTGTTTAAAGTTATTTTAAGCTTTTACTTTAATCTTTGTAACACTTTCAAGATTAATGCAAGTTTGAAGTTTTTAAGTCATTTACATTACCAGTGTTAGATTTTCCTTAATATATTGTTTTTTGTTTACAAAAAGCTCTCACCATAGCTTATCCATAAGCTGTTTTCATTAAGTAAAAATAAAAAGTTAAGTAGTCAAGAGAAAATCACACAAATCACTCTCAAATATATCACAGCTTATGTTATGGATGATAAGCCAGTTCTGGATGGGCTTATGGACTCTCACTAGCTAGTTTTATCAAGCTAGAGCTTTGTTGATTCTTGTTTGACCCTGTTTTGAGCAAGGGTGTTGTAACGTTTAACTTTTTCTTGTTTTTTCTTATTTTTGCAGAGGAACTGATTTTAGTGCTGATTTGCTTATTTGCGAGGTGAAAAGTGTTTGTATTCTTCTTACTTAGTACTGATAGTTCTCTTGTTAAAACTGGTAGTTATAAGTTAATACTGCTAGTTTCACTTTTTGGTGGCAGTATTAACTTTAAAGCTACCAGTACTAACTCCAAGTTAGTACTGCTAGTTCATTTTCTTGGATTTCAAAAGTAGCAGTATTAACTCAGCTACCAGTACTAACTCCAAGTTAGTACTGTCAGTTAAAACTGTTAGTACTGGTGGGCCATTTTAGCTATTCAGCTTATTATTTTCAAATTATTAAGATTTCTTTAGCTTTTTAAAGTAGATTTAGCCTATTTTTAATTTATGTCTTCAGTTCAGATTTTATTTGCCCTTTCAAATAATTTTAAGAGTTTATCAGTTTTAGTTTTCTAGCTTATTTATCATTTTAGTTTATTCTAGTTGCTTATTCCAATTACTAAGTGCTTATTAAGGTTAGGTGAACTTCTGTTTTAGCTTGTTTGCTTATTTATTAATTCTTTAAGTCTTGTTAGCTTAGCTAAGTACTATCCTTTAAGCTAACAGTTCTAACTTTGCCTAGCTGTATATCTCAAGTCTAGTAATGTTAGTATGGTTGTTCAGTTATGTTATGTTTATCTTGTATAAGTTGTAGCTTAATTGTTTTTTGTAATTGCTTATTTACGTGTTAGGTTAGATCTTTTGTTTTTCTTAGTTTTATTTGAGCTTATTTGTGCCCTTTGTTTAAAGTTTTAAAGGTGTTTTTGTCATCCTAGTTTTTATTCTTGTTTTCCAGGCCTTATTTTCTTTGCTTGTTTTTATGTTGCTCTTGCTTATTTTCTTCATTTTAGTGCCAAATCATTCCTCTGTGGACATTCAAACACCAAAATCTTCGATCGTATTGAGGGATTTTCCATTTCAGCCTCGTTGGGACATAACGACCCGGAGACACCCTATACTGCTTCCGGTTTTCTTGATCTCGCGTGGTTTCGTCCCTTGGTGTATTTATATCATATATAGATAGGTTTTAAGGGGTGAGTTTGCGCGAGTCAAATTTTGGCGCCGCTGCCGGGGATGCTTAGTCACGAATTTCGTTACATTTGACAATTTGTGTTTACATTTGTGAATATTTTCTTTATAAAAACATAAAAAAATACAAAAATATTTTTCATTTTCTTTTACTAGTATAATTATCATACAAAAACAAAAGAAAAACCAAAAATATAAAAACATTGTCCATAAACAAGAAATAAAATTCACAAATTGGTAAAAATACCAAAATATAATATTCTCAATTGAGGTATTATCATAATACAGTTACCTTGTGAAACTTTTGGTTCCCCAACTCGAATCAAAGGATTTAAAACTTACCATTTGTTGTCTCTTACGTATATACGGCTCACCTTGAAACGTTTTTAAAAAAACTATAAAGCGGGTTATAAGGGGGTTGTTCCTAGGAACTACGACCCGAAAGGAGAAATAAGCTTCGCGCTATTCCTACTCCTCCGCTCACCTGTGCGTTTATCATTTTGAGAGCTACCGTGAAGTAAGTAGACTATTTGGGTTCAAGTTGTCTAGTTTTAGGTTCCTGTCCGTTTAAAATAGATTGTGAATAAACTGAAAAAAAAACCAAAAATACTTTTCTTGTTCTCTATTTTAGTGCATGCGCACTCGTTCTAAAGCTCGTCGTCTACGACAACAACAACAACAACAAGTTCTTCCTCATCTTGTTGAAACTCCCAAAGACACGATGGCTGATAATCGAACTATGGCAGAATTGCTCCAGGCTCCCACCGAGGGATACGAGGACGCAATTGTTGTTCCTGAAATTGAAGCAGCAAATTTTGAGATCAAGCATGGGTTGCTAACTCTTGTCCAGAACAAGCAGTTCTTCGGACATGACAAAGAAGACCCACACGCCCACATCCGTTACTTCAATAAAATCACCTCTACTTTGAGATATCCTAATGTCCCGACCACATCAATTAAATTGATGCTTTTTCCTTTCTCTCTCGAGGGGGCAGCCCGGATATGGCTTGAGAAAGAACCCCCTCGATCAATTCAAACATGGGATGACCTCGTTGCTAAATTCATCAACCAGTTTTTCCCACCTTCTAAAACGACAAATCTTCGGAACGAAATTACCAATTTCAAACAAAGGTTTGATGAGTCGTTTAGTGAGGCTTGGGATCGATTCAAAGATCTTCTCCGAGCATGTCCACATCATGGATTCTCGGAGCTTCACCAACTTGATACATTTTACAATGCCTTAAATGTTAATGATCAAGACTCTTTGAACTCCGCCGCAGGTGGTAACTTTTTGGACAAAAGGCCCGCTGATTGCTCAAGCATCATAGAGAGCAAGTCCAAAGTTCGTCACTCCCGAAGCAAAGCCATTGTTGCTAAAGTGAGTACAAGCGCTTCCACTTCCGGTGTATCTCCCGATGTTGCTGAATTGAAAGATATGGTTATAGCTCTACTTCTCGACAAGCAGACATCTCCAGTTCCAGTTTCAGCTCCCGCTCCTATAAAAGCGGTTGAGCAAAGTTGTGTTACCTGCGGTGGTGCCCACTCGTATCGTAATTGTCAGGCTACCGAGCAACACAACAGCCAAGCCAACAATCAGAATCGTTGGAACCAAAACCAAAACCGTGGAAATGGCTACAACCAGGGTCAAATTCAACGACCCCAGGTTCAACAACACCCAGCTTACCAAGCTCCAGCTCATCAAGCTTCGGGTGTGTCAAAAACTGATTTTGAGAGCTATGTCAAGGCTAAAGCCAATGATGCGGTTATGCAAAACATGCAAAACCAGTCTAACTCCAACGACCCCAGGTTCAACAACCATGCCCCAACGTTTCAACCTTCCGGTTAATCAACTCCCAAGATTACAAGCTCCAGCTCATCACGCTATCGGGTGTGTCAAAAACTGATTTTTGAGAGTCTATGTCAAGGGCTAATGATGCGGTATGCAAACATATGCAAAACCAAATGTCCAACATACTGAATTGCTCACTAAAATCGTAAATTCCAACCAAGCTTCTACTTCAAATTCGGGTACATTCTTCCTAGCTAATTACCGTTGCTAAACCGAAGGCGTGATATTGAAAGCAATCACACCAGAAGCGGTTTGTTTCATATGATGGACCTCAAATTCACGCGGTTGGTGGAAGTTGAAAACCGAGGTAACAAAGGACACGGTGCTTCCTAACGGAAACCAGTACCAAAAGACGTCCAACCTCCAATAGGTCCTATGTTGATGAACCAAGTTGTCTAGCCTAGAACCAAAACGGACTTTTCCATATTCATCTAGGGTAAAACAAGGAGAAAATCCAGCGAAAAAGGACGACCTTTTAGCTTTGAAATTTCATGGAAATTTTTTGGTAATCTCCAACTTCGAGCTAAGCCTTCGCAGATGCCCTCAATGCACATGCCTATGTTTGCTCCGGATGTTAAGAATGCTTTTGAACAACAAAAGACTAGATCTTGAATTAACCAAACGCCAGTTAATGAATAATTGCTCGCAGTCATCTAAAGACATTTCCCGAGAAATTAGGAGACCCGGGTAGATTTCTGATACCGTGTGATTTTCCAGAGTTGGATGAATGCTTAAGCCCGGGCCATCTCAGTTTTTGCTAGATCATCGAATGCCAATGTCCATTTTTTGAAAAGCTTAAATCGCCAAGGTCTAACCACAATAGGTGGTACTCGAGTTTAGCCGGACAATCAATCTCCACTCCCACGGCATAGCCGAAGATGTTTTTGTAAAGGTTGGAACCTTCTACTTTCCAGCCGATTTTGTGGTAGTTGACTATGAAGCCGACCCAAGAGTCCCGTTGATTTTAGGAAGACCATTCTTAAGAACGGCAAGAGCCTTGATTGATGTACACGGTGAAGAGATGACCTTAAGACATGAGAAATATCCGTGACTATCCAATGTAGGTGATACGAAAAATTTCTCTACAATGCCATGGAATCAGTTAACAGGTCGGACTTTCTTTGATATTGCGTGCGAGGAATATTCCTCAAGAAGTTTAGGTTTCTCGGACTGTATTAGCGTGGGAAATTCCACTCCTTACCTTTGAACCGGATTGTTTGATACCACTTCTCCACCCTCACTCCAGTCAAGGGTAGTGATTTCATTCATGAGAAAATCGTTAGGTGAACTTTCTGATTACTTCGTATAAGTCAGGAATTGATGATGCCGAATGTGATCCGAGAAGGACATTCTTCTTCTTGAAGCTATTCGGAATAGTGTCCTTTATCACCCATTCTTAACCATGCAGATTATTTTAATGAGGTTAGGAAAGAACTTAGAATGTTGAAGCCAAAAACGATGGATCATCAATTGATGAAAACCTCCCGAGGTCGAGCTTCAAGGAACTTACCGCCCCCACCTCGAATATGCATTTTTAGAGGGTGACAACAAGTTACCAGTCATCATTGCTAAAGATTTGAGTATTGGGGAGAAAATCGCTCTAATAAAGGTGTTGCAGTCCCACAAGCGAGCCATCGCTGGATACTACTCCGATATAAGGGTATTTAACCCAGAATTTTGTACTTACAAAATTTAATGGAAGAGACTACACACCAGCGGTTTCAACATCAGAGACCGGGTGTAAAACCAAAAAATCCACGATCGTCATAAAATCAACTGCCTTAATTCATAGGCAATAACTTTGCCTCTTTGCATGAGTACACAACCTAATCCTTGGTTTGATGCATCACAATAAACTACAAAATCTTCCACTCCATCAGGTAGCGCCAATATTGGAGCATCACACAGGTTATTCTTTGAAGTTTGAAAAGCCTCTTCTTGCTCCATGCCCCACACGTACTTCTGATTCTTTTGAGTCAACGAGGTAAGAGGTTTAGTAATTTTAGAGAAATTTACAATAAACAGTCGGTAGTAACCGGTAAATCCTAAAAATGATCGAATCTCAGAAGGTGTGGTAGGCGTCTTCCAATTCTTCACTGCTTCTATTTTGCTAGGATCCACATGTATACCATTCTGATTGACAACATGACCAAGAAAGTGCACCCCTTGCAATCAGAACTCACACTTGGAGAACTTGGCATACAGCTTCTACTTTTGTAACAATTCCAACACCAAACCTAAATGAACTTCATGGTCCTCCTTCGTCTTCGAGTAGATCAAGATGTCGTCGATGAACACAATAATGAACTTATCTATGTACGGTTTACAAACTCTGTTCATCAGATCCATAAAAACCGCTGGTGCATTAGTTAGCCCAAAGGCATAACTGTAAACTAAAAATGTCTGTATCTCGTTCAAAATGCCGTCTTAGGTATGTCATCTTCATGCACGCGTAGTTGGTGATAACCTGACTGAAGGTCTATCTTTAAGAAATAACACGATCCTTGTAGTTGGTCAAATAAATCATCAATCCTTGGAAGAGGATATCGATTCTTAACCGTCAACTTGTTCAGTTCTCTATAATCAATACACATACATAGCAATCCATCCTTCTTCTTGACGAATAACACTGGTGCTCCCCATGGAGAATGACTAGGTCGTATGAAACCCTTGTCTTGCAACTCTTGTAGTTGCCTAGACAATTATTGCATCTCTGAAGGCGCTAAATGATACGGAGACTTTGCAATCGGCGTCGCTCAATTGAAAAATCCATAGAGGATCGTTGTTTCATATTGTTCTTCTTTATTGAATTGTTTAGTTTCCGCCATAAACTTTGCAGATCTCTCACGTAAGTGCTTGTGATTACAATAAGTATATACATACACAAGGCTAGAAATCTATCCTAGTTCTAGATCCTAACAAGTGGTATTCAGAGCCTGGGAGAAGCCTCTGATAAAGCAGAATATACGTAGTACCACATCAAAACCTTGTTTCTCTAAATCTTTAATTATGCCAGAACGCCATGCCTACTATACTACTCAGTTCACCCTTTAACGTATCCTAACCCTAATTCATACTGCTTCCACCTTCCATTCACTCAAGATGATACCTTCATCCTAAACCCATCTGCTCAACTTCATTCACTTCACGATGATAAGAACCTCATGCCTGAACCCATACAACCAATGCCTACATTCACTCAAACGCTTTCGTCACAACCTGCTGTTCACAAAACTCAACATACTCACCTGCAACAAACCAACCCACTGGTCGCAGTACCCCTAATAACGTCCATCACAACAGTTCAACATTCCCAAACACCACTATTCTGCCAACAATGCAAAATTTCTTATCGAGAGAAAGGAAAAATAGAATATGGGCCTATGAAGATGGGAGTACTGGATACAGAATGCTGATCATAATCTTTGGAGGATTGTTCAGCAAGGGAACAGCCCAAAGAGGTTGGGAAAAGATGCAAAAGGAAATACAATTGTTCATCCTCCTGTTTCTCTTGATGAACATGTTGCTGTACAAAGGGAAAATAAGGTGAGAACCTTGTTGCTTCAGGCTCTACCTGAAGATCATATGCCCGATTTTCATCATTATGATATCAAGGGATTTTCTGGAATGGCCAGTCAACGGCTAGGTTTGGTGGAATGAAAATCGAAGAAGATGAAGAAGACTATGCTTAAACAGCAGTTTGCAGAATTCTCTGTGACAGAAGAAGAAGGCCTACACAAGGGTTATGACAGGTTTCAGAAGATTCTGAGTCAGTTGAATCAAGTGCAGGCAAGGCCAGACAATGATGACATCAACCTGAAGTTTCTAAGAGCCCTTCCTTCTTCGTGGTCGCAAGTTGCTTTGGCATTAAAAACAAAGTGGCCTTGAGTCAATGAGTTTTGATGACCTGTATAACAAACTAAGGTCACTTGAACTTGATGTCAGAATTGGTCATAGTTATGGTGTGAAAGTTGCTTCTTGTCGCCCACGTCTTCGCTTTCATTGGAACTGCTTGTTTCTGGCTCCAAAGCTACTTATTCTGACAGCATCGTATTGTTGCCATCAGTTTCTCAGACTTCCCTGGTCGTTCAAATAACGTTATGGAATGTGTTCTGCATTCTTTTTGTTGCTGAGAAAGAAAAGATCAAATATGATCTATGAAGACTTTGACCAGGTTGATCAGTTGGAGATGGAAGAAATGGACTTAAAGTGGCAAATGGCTATGCTCTCTTTGAGGATTAACATGTTTGAGAAGAAGGCAGGACGAAAGATGAACTACAACAATCAGCAGCCTGCCCAGATTGACAGAAGGAAAGATTACTTTACAAATGGTCTTCAATTGGGACATTTTGCTAGGGAGTTTTAAATGTGGAAGACAGTTGATGATAAGCTAGGTATTCTGCTTTTAAGGTCACAGAAGTTAAGACAAAAGAACCCAAAAGCTTTTGGTCTCCGTTGATCCCATGGTGAATTGGTCAGATCAGCAGCAGAAAACACGACTGGTGAAAGCGAGAAGGTATATGGGATGCATGGCTGGACTTCATGCTATTGTGCTGATAGCTTCGTTGAAACTGCTGTTGATTTTGCTATGATGGGATTTCACCTAAGGTACAAAATTGTCCTCCTTGTTTTGTGATTCTAAGATTTAAATAGATCTTAATCGATATGTATACATAATTGATAGATTGTATAATGATTGTTAAAATAGAAGTTCAGGCATATCAGCATGCGGTTAACACATTAGAATCACAAAAAGATTGGTATCTAAAACCAGATAGCATTAGAAGAAAAGATTAGGGTTTTAACCCTAATCTAGAAAACACACTAACACAATGCGTTAAACTGAAATAATAACATGATCAGGCACAAAAAGAAAAGAAAGAATGGGAAGTTAAGTTTGAAGCGACATTAGCTAGATTTGAAAAATGGAAGGAATCTTCCAAGAACTTAAAAAATTTGATCGATAGCTCTATGTCCACAAGAACTAAAGTTGTCAGGATTTCCAAGAGTACGTTTGGAGTAAGAAGAGTTTGACTTGACCACACCTAGTGTCCCTTTTACTCAGACCGCTGTTGAGAAGGAGTTAAACCTCTTTACTCAACGTTTGTCAAGGCTGGGGAAATGCATGTTGTTCCTCCTCCTATAACTGGAACTTATATGCCCAGCCCATACCAGTCTGACATTGAGGAAACACAGGTAAGTTATGGTTCAAAGTCTGATAACAACATTTCTGATACTATTTCAGAATCTAATGACTTTGTCTCTTGTGATAACAGTGACAAGTCTTCAGACTCTGAGACCCATGCATCCTGTGTGATTCCAAGCTCAAGACCCAGACCAAAAGACATCCCACCGCTGTTTCTTGATATCCAGACTTTGCCAGAGTCTGATGTTGAAGACCCAAATTCCACTACTGGCAGTCCTAGTTTTTCTTGTTCGGAGAATGTAAAATCTCCTAGGATTATTTGTAATAAAAGTGGAGTGAACAATAGGAAAGTGTGTAAAAACAATTTTGTGCGTGTTAAGAAATGTTTTGTTTGTGGCAGTAAATTGCATTTGATTAAGATATGTGACTTTTATAACTGTGTAGATTAGTCCCTTTGTTAAATCTAAAGCAGCATATGTTCCTGCTGGTAGTAGGAATTCGTCACTCCTGTTCCTATAGGCTGATAGAATCTGATCCTAGCTGCCGAGAGAAACAGACCAGCAGTCAATCCTGCTGATAGACCACATCCTGCTGGTTGGTCTAAAAGACCAGCAACTGTTTCTGCTGGTAGACCAGTTTCTGCTGGTTGGCTTAATCCTGCTGCTAGACCATTTTTCAGACCATCATCTGTATATAATACGAATTGGCCTAATATATATGACCCTATGATTAAGGGACGATGGGGAACTGCTGTTAAGACCTCAGCAGGTTACTCTTGGAGGAATAAAAGACCACAATTTTGGGGGTCCAAGAGTAATGGTGGATCTCGTCAATCCACATGGTTTCACACTTAATGATCCACAAGGCAGGCTCAAGTCAGAATTGGCTTGGGTCTCTCAAGTGTACTAATGGCTTTGTTGTATGATTTGGTAGAGTGAACCAGTACAGAAAATTGACATAAGGTATATTGACAGTGTTGCTCAAGAAGTATGACAGGAAACAAGGAAAAAATGATGACTTTGTGCAGAAATCAAGGGAGGCAATTGTAAAATTTTGGAGGTGAGATGGTAGAAAATCAGGAAAAGCACCATACTGACATCAAAGCTTGACTTTGAAATGTCTACTATGATGAAGAGCTGCAGCACTTTAACTTGTTTTCTGTATCACAAATTTGTGATAAAAAGAACAAAGTTCTCTTCACAGACACTGATTGTTTGGTGCTTTCCGAAGAATTCCAATTGCCTGATGCAAGTCAGGTGGTACTAAGAATTCCTAGGAAACATGATCTCTACACATTCCACATCTCAGACCTGCAACCAGAACAAAAGGTTACTTGCTTAGTAGCAAAAGCATCCTTAGATGAATCCACCAGATGGCACAGAAGGATGGCTCATGTGAACTTCAAAAACACTCAACCAGTTAGGCTAGAAGGTCTGGTTGATGGGTTACCTCTCAAGGTGTTCACCAATGAACACAACTGTGTTGCTTGCAACAAAGGAAAGCAACATAAGGCTTCCTATAAGCATATTTCTGCTGTGAGACTTATTACAGAAACTCTGCAATTGCTGCATATGGACCTTTTTGGTCCTACCAATATCAGGAGTATTGACCAGAAAATGCACGGTAGACGATGCATTAGTAGTTTTGTGATGACATTAAGCATGGTATACTTAGACTTTCTTTTTGCGTACTAAGGAATGAAAACATTTTATGTCCTTAAAGAATTCATTACCTTAATAGAAAACCAGCTGAATAAAAAGGTTAAAGGAATAAGGTGTGATAATGGGACAGAGTTCAAAAATGCAAAACTTATTGAACTTTGTGGGGAAAAGGGAATTAAGAGGGACTATAGCAATCCTAGAACCCCACAACAAAATGGGGTTGCTGAGAGGAAAAATAGGACTCTTATAGAGGCCGCTAGAACCATGTTGGCAGACTCTAAATTACCTACCATGTTTTGGACTGAGGCTGTTAGCACGGCTTGTTATGTTTTAAACAGGGTGTCTATTACTAATCCCCATAATAAAACACCTTATGAATTGATATCTGGGAAGGTTCCTCAGATAAGTCATCTTAAACCTTTTGGGTGTCAAGTAACTATCCTTAATACAAGTGACAATTTGGGAAAATTTGAGGGTAAAGCTGATGACGGTTATCTTGTTGGGTATGCTTCAAATAGCAAGGCCAATAGGGTTTAAATCTACCAAACACGAGGGTAGAAGAAACCCAGAATCTGAGATTTTAAGAAGAATAAACCTAATGTACAGGGAATTGGTATGAGAGTACTTTGACCTTGACTATTTAACTGATTCACTAGGTTATACTCGTTTTAAAACTGACACACCTGCAGGTACACAAGAAACTAACATAAATGCAGGTACACAAGATCATGATTCAGATTCAGAAGTAGATGAGCAAGTGATCGTGGTTCCTTCATTTTCCCTTCTATACATATTTGCATGATTCCTTCATCAGCAATGGTCCTATTATTATGGAACGCACTGCAGATAAATGCAGAAGAGGCTAGCAAAGCATCAAGATAGACAAGAATATGAAGCTAAGGTACGCAGCATGTCACGAAATGGGTATATTTTATATTGCTACTGCCGAATATTTAATTGCCCGACTATATCAGCCCTAAATCGACGAGGCAACAGCAGAAATACTATGTCAAGCTAAAGCTGAAATTCGAAATCAAGGTGTTTCTGCTGTTAAGGAACCTGTTGGCATTGTTTTTGCTGATGGTGTATCTACTGGCAGTCTTTCTGCTGATAGTGATCCTGCTGGGGGTAATCCTGCTGATAGCTTTCCACCTGCTGGTAGTGTTGAACCTGCTGATGAGAGCAATCCTGCTGTCAGTTCATCTGTTTCTGCTGACCTCAACTCTGTATATGCTGATGAGTCTACACTTCCTCCTGGTCAACAATTGGGCACAAGTGAAAACACTACACGATTTCCCGTCCCTTCTGATGTGTGCATGGATCAACTCTCATCTGGCATCTTCACATCTTCCTCGTATGATGATGATTTTCGTGCTACTCTTACAAATTTAGCACCTGCTGTGGAAGTGAATCTAGTTCCTACCAAAAGGGTGAACACAATTCATCCTCAGTCTCAGATTCTTGGTGATCTTGCTTCTCCAGTTCTGACAAGAAGCAGAGCTCACAAATCCAAGTTTGGTGAAAGTGCTTTCATTGGATATGTTCAAGATCAACAAAGGATCAATCATACAGACCAACTTCATTGTCTGTCTGCTTGCTTCCTTTCTCAGTTAGAACCAACTAGTATAGCTAAAGCACTTGAGGATCCTGATTGGGTTGATGCTATGCAAGAAGAGATGCAACAGTTCATCAATCAGCAAGTATGGAAACTTGTCCCTCTCCCTGTTGGCAAACATGCAATAGGGACAAAATGGATTTTGAAGAACAAGCGGGATGCCAGAGGAATAGTTGTACGAAATAAAGCATGGTTAGTTGTCCAGGGACACAGACAAGAGAAGGACATTGATTATGATGAGGTATTTGCACCAATGGCCAGAATAGAGGCTATCAGACTGTTTTTGGCTTTTGCTTCTTATATG